>QNQO01003510.1:0-57112 GCA_003290165.1 Berberis thunbergii | reverse complement strand
CCGATTTTTATCTAAAAAAATAATCACAGTCAACAACCATAAGAAGAAAATCAAGGATTCAACTGACATTGAATTTTGCACTCAAAGCTCTGCCTGTATGTGTGCAAAGCATTGCAATTTTATGTAGACAAATACCCAGCATATGACTATAAAGGAGACACCTTCTGAACTTTGCTCAAAACAAGCTTCCCCCACAATTCAATAAGCTAAATTACTAAAATTTTCTTATTTATTGAAAATCAGATTTAAGTTTTTTACTTTCATTCTGACTGAAACCACCCCACGTTCCCAAATAGACGATTACAACAAAAACTACTGAATCAAAATATGACCACACCCTTTCATATAATCAACTGAAAAACGCTATAAAAAAAAAAACTCTTTAGCAATAGCAATGGAAAAAGCAAGCAGAGATATTTCGAAATTTTTAAACTTACTTATCTGCTGAGTTAAAGCTCGGTGGTCTCCGGTCTGAGACTTTAGCGACTACACATGACCTTTGCGATGGCTTTTCGTCAGCAAAAACGATGGAGGGTTTGGTTGAAGCGTGGGTAATAGATGGGCGAAGAGGGTTTGTGCAAGACGGGCAGACAGACAGACACGACACCCACTTTGGTTGTGTGTCTTTGAGTTTTGAGGTTGGGGGTAATGCGAAGGCAGAGGAGGCCATTGCCGCCAGTTTTGTGCCTTCACTTGAGTTTCTTCTGGTTGCTGCTTGTGGGTTGGGCTGGGCTCAATTCTTATTATTATTTTTTATTTTTTTTGTGGTGGATTGGATTGTTTGAGTGAGAACTTACTTTCTAACCAGAGGTAGGCAAAAATCGATTTAAATTTGGTTAATCGATTGAATCGATTTTAAATTTGATTCAATAATTATGAGTAGAAAATAATAATTTTAACTGACGGGTTTATAAATGGTTCGAAATTAGTCTAGATTTTGAACTGATCGATTAATTAGATATATATAAATAAATAACAGGTAGATGTCAATACTAATTAGTGAACAGTGGCATTTGTTGCATTGAATCACCCCTTCTCTCTCAGTTTTTCAATTTTGGGCTAAAAATTGAGCATGTTTTAATGAAGATATTAAGTTGATTGAGCCCAAAATTTCAGCTCAACCGAACCGGACCAATTCGAAATTCGGTTCAACTGATTTCATCTGTTTACAATACAAAATTCGGTTTCAGTTTGAATTTTGGGCAAACCAAATGAAATCGATTCAAGCTCAAAAGCGAATCACCGACATTGTCCACCCAAGTTCTAACCAAGAATTGAATTTCGCGAAATTTCGTCTTTGAGATATCGAGACTTAAAGTATCGGGAATTGAAATGTGCATTATTTTGAAGAGTTATTTGAATTTTTTTTATTTTTTTTTGTAAATTTTGGCATTTTCATATAAACCTAAAAAATTCTTAAGCAATTACTTTCTTTCTCCCGAAATAGTTCGTCATGTTTGTAGATTTCGTTTTTTTTTGTGTAAAAACCAAAAAATTATAAAGAATATAGGGAATCCTGTGTACTTTTTTTAATTTAAAATTTTGTTTATAGTTGTTCATAGGTTTATTAATGTTGATAACAGAGGCAAAGGCAGTGTCTGAATCAGACCTAAAAATAAAAACACCCCATTAGAATAGATACTAATGTAAGTGATGGGTCAACCATGAAAGAAAAATAAGGCCGTGTTTGGTTACCCAATTGATCATCGTAATGTAATGATTGACCATTATATGTAATGGATTAAAGACATTCCTTGCGTTTGGTATCACATAAAACCATCGTAATGGTCATTCCCATTACAGATTTCATTGTAATGACCATTCATACCTTCACCTTATGAATGGCGATTACAATTCCACTGTAATAGTCCAAGATAAGCGTAATGACTTGTTTGGCCTCCTCACCCTCCCTGTAATAACCCCTTTTAAATAATTGAGAGTATTCGGAAAATGCACAAGTGATTCCATTCTTATCTAAATTACATACAAACAATGTCATACACTATTACCATTGGTCATTCATAGATACACCAACATACATATTCTTATTACATTACCATTCCTATTATATTCCCATTACCCGCAGTCATTCTTATTCTCATTCTCATTCCATCGAGTAACCAAACGAGGCCTAAAATGTATAGAGCTTTGGTAAAAGAGGTTGAAAGTATTTCATGTAACAACACAAGGCCATAATAACGAGTAAAGAAGATATAAAAAAGAAAGCAAAATGTATTAAAAAGGACATGAGATTTAAGTGAATCAAAGTACATGTACAGTTAATCCATCCAGTGACAATAAAACAAAACCTCTCCTTTCTCGTTCTCCTCCCCATCTATTAGTACTCAGAGAGGAGACTGCGGAGGAGGGAACCTCAGACCCAACAGAATTGAGTATTTTAGAACACTCTAAACCTCTCATCTCTAACTTGGCTTGTTTATTATCTGTGCTTGTGACTGCGGTTCGCGTTCGCGTTCGTAATCGCGTTCTCTAGATGTTCGAGAGTGTCGTACATCCTCCTCCCATTCCATCTTGTCGGAGTGGTGGTTCATATCTCGTGGGCCGCCTCTTGAAGTGCCTCTCATCATCACTCGAGTCGTGTCTTGTACAAATTGCTCTTCTAGTCATTGCCACAGATGTAACTGATGCTGGCCGGAGGTCCTTTGATTTTCCTCGCGATGCCCATGTAGAAGATGACCGATGATGATGATTGATGATGGGATGACAAAGATGGTGCTGGTTCCTTGTACCCATTCTCAGACGAAGAGTGCTTGCGCTTCTTCTCTTCTGGGAAGCTAATGCGAGTGAAGACACTAGCTTTTCGCTTCCTCTCGGGCTTCTGCAGCTTCGTGATGCTTTGACTGCATCAGAGGGCTCTGATCTTCTCTTTGGAGGACGGGCAGGTTACGGGTTCAAGCTCACGTAGTGGAGCGTCGTCACGGTCAGCTGGTCTTCTCTGCCAGCTCGGACGGCTCAAGCTCACGTGGTGGATGATCGAGGCTGGGGGCCTTTCATTCGCGATAGTGAGGTGGCGTGAGGGGCGGTCTAGACTGGGTTCGCGTTCATCGCGATAGTGCTGCCGGTGGTGGTGAGATCTAGTCGGAGACTTGGTCTCTTTCACTCTGTAGTGGTGGACGAAGGTGGTTGTCCGGGCCTGGTGGTGGTTGAGGCATCATCCTCTGCGTAAGAGAAACATGCAAAAACGTTTAACACATGCATGGGTCGAAGGCCGAAAGGACCATTAACATAATTGGCTTTAAGCAATTAAAGCATGGTACAAAAGCGAACTAGAAGTATCTCAAGGCCTTTTTAGCAATTAGTGCTCATGGACCCAAGAATAGCCTGAGTTATAAGCCCATTCAGCTTGGGCTTCAGATGAGCCATTTCAGGTATTGGTATTAAAGGAATGGGGTAAAAATCCATTTGGGAAACGTGCTTGTTTTGCTATATTCTTTTCACAAATAGTGAAATTTTTTGTTCTGGTCGGTATTCGACAAACAACATAAGGTTATTTTTTATGCTAATTCGATGGACGCATTAGCCAATGCAAACAAAGTTGCATAAAATTTGACTTGTTAGAAACTTCCCCTTGGGACAGACAGCACCCCTTCGAGCTTAAAACAAAACTAATCCCTCGTGCAGTTCAATAATATTGGCTTCACTTTAGATGTTTATTGTTATGACCATAAAATATATCGAACAATGTATCTATTTAGATAATAAGACAAATCTAAAGAGTGATAATAACTGGACTTTGCCTCAGCCTCCATCCTGATCAAATCCCATTTCGTTTGGCCCAATTGGCCATTCACCAAGTCGACCAAAACAAACAACAATCAGATGTGAATAATAATAATAATACCACACCACGTCCAACACTCTATTCCATATTCTCTGAAATTGATTTCTTTGCCATCAAACATAAAATGCAAACAAAACACAAATTTTATTTTCTGGTATCCAATAAGAGATTGAAACCCTTCCATTGAAAGAAAGAAAGAAAGTCGATTTTTCAGATGTTCCAGTTTACGTTAGAATGAAAACAAAACGAAACCAAACAACAAATTCCAGCCGAAAAAAACGCAATAGGCAAAATAGAAAACTCCATAGGCAATATTTGAGCTAATTCCGATTAAATAGCATCTTTCATAACAGCCATAATCATGGGCTTTCAAAGACCAATCTGAGCTGTTCACTCCAGCCACATGAACATGTGTAACTTCGGCCAAAAGAAAGTAATTGCCCTTTTTGAAAGCTGACTTAAGCCCAAATAACGAAATTTTAGACCGATTTACACAATAAAGTTTTGTGTGAGCTATGCAGACCAAGCCTCAGCCCAAACCCGTATGTGATTGTTATTGTGTTCTTTGTGCCAACTCCTGATTGTCCTCACATATGACCAAAAACCCCACTGCTAGCTTATCATACTTTTTTTTTTAACCTTGCACTTAGTTTAAGTTAACATATTCAACCTCATACCGAAATTACGGCCATCTAATCACCTATTCCAATTTGTAGTAACTTGTTAATGCTAAAAAACCTGATTGAAGATGCAACAAACCACCATAAAGACAATCCTATATCGCAAGGAAATAAAAAATTATCAGTTCTGGGATATGATGAGCTCAAACCCAGCTTCAAATGATCTTTGGGAGCAAATGAATATAACTGATGAAGTAGTTCAAGCTCCCATCAGTGCCAACTACCGCTATGTAGTGAGAAGCCTTGTGACCCTAGTTATATCGTTGCATTGGTATTGACAGTGCAACTTAAATAAGAATATTACTCTACGAATGTCTTGAAAAGATGGGTAATTTTCAACTAGAGCAACAAACGCAGTTTCTTCTCATCACGCAAAGAGAAAAGTAGCGTTTTCTTGCCAAACTCGCTGATACTGCCTGAAGTACATAAGTAAAAAGGGCCAAAGGGAACTTGGACATTAAAAAAAGACATACATGTTTTGGTTTCATTGAAGACACATCTCCGTTGCTGCTCATGTCTCTACCCATGGCTGCGTCCCTGGAACAGTAAGAGAACAATCTTCAGGCTCAATTATAGACCAGCAATTAAAGCCAACAATTAAAAGAGCCAGAGATTGGAACAGATTACACATGCAGCTTATCCAGTAAATTGACACTTGGCTGAAATATTAAATGAACCCTCTATCACAGACCAGTTGCCACTGAAAGGACTGTCAACGGATCATACTACCATGATAGCAACTGAATCAAATCTAACTTGGAAGAAGAAAATTGAGAGAATGTATGCCCAACAATGCCCATCATATAATCTTATGAAAATGACATTCACACCCCTAAAATTAACTACAACCCATTATTCAGTCTTATCAATATCATCATATATTATAATACAACTTTGCTTTTTATTATGCATAAAAAAAATACTTAAATTTTTGGGGTCCAATAAAAATGTAAACAATTGTAATATGATGCAACTTCAACCTTTTTCATATTAATATGCTCACAAGTGATGATTTACTTAGTAAATGTAAGGTAGTCACAAATTATTGTCTAACTTGTAAATAATTCATTATGTACAAACTAATGACTAAGTACACGATCACAAGATTATAAGTGAGTTGAAATTAAATGAAGGTGTATTAACATCATTTTACACAAGGGTTAAGTGATTTAGGACTCAAATGACCAAAAACCAAAAAAGTAAAGTAAAGAATTTTACATCAAAACGTACCTTTCATGACGTCTCTCCATTTCTCGCTTTCTCCTCAAGTCAGCTTTCCGGGCCTCAAACTCTTCCCTGCTCATACCTGGATGTGGTAGGTTTGAGGACATGGCAAACTCCGAAAAATCCCTGAGAATTTGAGTCAGGTCAGGTCCGTGATTGCTAAAGTCTCTCAAAATAATGAATATCAACACTGAATACTTTTAACATAAATAAAGGGCAGTTAAATAAATCCACACCTCTCAAAGTCGCAAAAAAATACATACTCTGAGGGGGACTGGCATCATATATCCTTGTCCTCCAAAGGGGTCCTGAGGGACCATACCTCCAAAGGAACATCAAATGGGCCAGGAACATAACCCATGTAAGGCATTGCGCCACCATAAGGATTCATAAACCCGTCCATGCCAAGTTGCATACCACCATTCCAATATGGGTTACAGGCTGCAGGGGCATAAGGCATCATATAGTTTTCAGCAGCCATGGTCTTGTGGTCCTCTCCACTGCAGGTCTGCAGTTGCAAAACATTTAAAGAGCAATTAAGGTAAAGTTGATGAATATTTTCTTCACAATAATGGAGCTGAAATTTAAAATTTACAGATAATCTAACTGGCGATGCTATTAACACTAACAATAACACTCAACATCAAAATCTAAATGCCGCACCCCCCCCCCCCGAAGACTCATCTCAGCCTTGTATTTGAACCCAAGTTGCGAGGCAGTTCAAAGAAATGGAGGCAAGGGGCTTACCAACATTAGTAGGCACACGGACTTTCTTCTTTTTCTTTTTCTTCCCTAAAAAAAAACATAATATAAGGATCTAGCTAATAATATACAAATGCAAGCAAGGAGTTCTGCAAGAGTTCATTTGTTCAGAATTTTTTACCTGGCTCACTAGCAGATGGATTCTGCTGCACTTCTTCATCGGCAACAGGAGCACTGCACTGAGATGTTGCACCCTTGACAGTTATTGACTCGTGTGTAGCTTCAGATGCATCTGGAATTTTTGCAGACCTACCTTTCTCCTGTGAGAGTTGTGGTGCACTGATAGCATGGTTTGCTCGACCTGCATTATCTTTTATATCTGCAGTTCTTCCCATTTGAGGTGGTATTTGCTCACCTTTAGAGGTGGCCGAAAGGGTAGGTGACGGCACCTTGGGTTGGATAGGTCTAGCAGACTCCATATCTGTAAAGAGAAATTAGATTTCTTTATTTGACTGATGGAAGGACACATTTGGATCTGGAGGACTGATGGAAGATACATTTGAATCAAAGTGTTGGCAAATGTTACCTTGTACTTGCAACATGCTCCCAGCATTGTCTGCACTACTATTATTTGACTCCATCATGCGATTGATGGTATCCCTGAGAGTCTTGTTCGGCAGAAGGTCATCTGCAAGTATATTTGACGCTCCACAAACACACGCCAATTTTGAGATGATGTGGTTCCTAATACCTGTTTGAAATCCAAAAAAAAAAAATGTGAATCGAAACAAACCATCATAAAGACCAGAACTTTAATATCACTACCAAGTACCAATAATCCTGCTTCTCAAATGGTTCACCAAATGATTAAAAACAAAATGAAAATTGCATTTGTTAAGGACAGGGGAGAATAGCACTATAGAAATAAAAGATAATATATAAAACTATAGAGAGAGGAAGACAGAAACAGGAACAAAACACCTACATTTATCACAGAAACTTGTAAAACAACATTTGCTTGTAAGGACAGCATCTTGCATCACTTCCTTGCACAAAGGGCATCTTAGTTCTGGTGGAATATCGGTCATAGTTCGGTGCGGTTGATGGTAGGCCTTCAATTTCTCTTTCAAACGCAGCCCTGTTGTCAGATAATAAATTGCGAGTTAATATCAATGCCTACAAGGTCAGAGCAGCACCAATACAAGTGCGAAATCCATTTTCGGACCATAGCTTACAAGCGTACCCATGCATCATTAAGTGTGACATCTAATTAAAAAATGTCAAGAGTAAAAACATCAGCTTACTCATTCGGCCTCAGAACAGCCACTGCCCCACTTGGCAATGCATAAGAGCCATCTGGTGTTGCCATCAACATTGACTTCGGAATTCCAGTTGGAGGCTTCACCCTCTTAATGTCATAAGTAGGATCACCGTTTGTAGGGCAATGCTGAATGAAATGCCCTGGACACCAGAAACCCATTGAATGATTACATCTTAAGCATTATGGTAAGAAAAATGACAGAGACTCTGCACCAAAGTTAAAAACACAACTTACCAGGCACTTTGCATCTATGACAGATGTAGCCCGGTGGAGGTGTCTTTCTCTCAAATCCCATTCCCCCCATGCCCCCATGCCTCCCATGCCCCGGCCTTAAAATAAGAAGTTAATATCAGATTTGATTTCAATACTTGAAGACCAAACGAGCACATACAGGAAGAAAAGAACAAAGAAAATAATAATAACATTTCAAGCAAAAGATCGTTCTGTAAAATGGATGCCACAAAAAATTGAAGAATAAAAATATACCAAAACCACGCCCATTCATCATTCTTCCACCCATACCCCTTCCAAAGCCTCTACCAGGTCCAAACCATCCTGAGTTTGCCTGAGAACACAAATATACCAGATAAGCACAATGCACATGACGATACTTCATTACGATTAGTGAAATCTCCCAGCTCACCGTTGCCAATCCAAGGCAGAAGTATCAATCAAAGCTTTGATCTTGCTATCCTCATCAGCTTTATTTGGAGGTGGAGCATCCTGAACTTGATTGTTCGACTGGACTGCCATCACTTCTGGGATCGCATATAAATCATTTCCAAACTCATCCCATTCATTCTCTTCTGGCTGCAGGCACCAAAACATATTACCTGATCTCATTATATACTTGTTTCAAATCATGAATAACCACTATGAAGTTGGGGGCAAATGCTTACGATTCTCATAATTGATGAATCGGGAGCCGTGTAACTACTATTTGCTTGTTGACCATCCTCTTGCTTATTCACTACAACTTGCGGCCTGCAGTATAAACATACATGTCCATCTCAACCACGACTCTAGAGCTTGCTTCCACAAGCAAATATACTATAACAGATTTAGTCAACAATTATATCGTCAAAATACACTGTGATGCCTCAGTAACCCACGATATTCATGTCACAAGGCATACAAGGTGAATCATTAAAAGATAACTATTTTTCTTCAGAAGAAACAAACAAGGACGAGATTTTAAGGTGCGAGGTAGTACTCTTCTGTCTCAGTAACAATGGTCATGCGAGGCCGTCCAGGTACTCTTCGAACTAAGACAGAGGTATTTTTTGGTATCAACGTGGCTTCGTCAGCATACTCTGAAAGCGCAAATCACAGAATGCATTGTCTATAAAATATTGCAAACAGAAACTCAACCCATTTAATCAATTATAGAACACGTAAACGTGTAACCCCCAAATCCACCCCTATAATCCGAGTTTATACTCTCACAACTCAATATCCTTCCTCTAAAGCTGCCACACAGCCCTGAACTTGAATTCCAAATTCACCGAACTGATCATAGCGCTCACTCGGAAGATACTAAGATAGTAACAAATACGAAAAACCAAAACATAATAATAGAACCCTAGTAAGTAAAGACTAAAATACTTCATTCAAATCCCTCAGCTACAGACCCTCTAAAAATTTAGGCAAATTGTGCTTCCATGAACGAAAGCCTTTTTCACAAACCCACACTTCTTCATATATCCAATTGAAAAAAAAAATGAATTAGACTACTTTTTTGAAAGCAAAAACCAACCTTCATTAGTTTGGGCATTGGAAACCATCAGGTCATAATCAGTTCCCTTTCCCAGATGCTTGGTTTCGAAAATTTTTTCTTTCAGAATCGCAACAGATATGAAGTGACCGTCAATGGGAATAGAGTCATAATCTTTTGCACTTTTAAACTTATAATACACAGCCATATTTTTTTTTCTCTTTTTTCTGTAAGAGATATTCAAGTAGAAGTAGAAAGGTGTGCTCTTTAAAGGGCAGCAAAGAAAAGGCCTGTAATGGAAGAAAAAAAAAGGCCTGAAATATTGAAATCACAAAACACAAATAGAGTACAAGTAATTTATCTTCCTTCCTTCCTTCATCAACAAAGATCTATGCTTCAATCGAATCGATGTTGGTTCCGATCTCTTCGAGTTCGTCTGAATCAAAAGAACCCCAAAGATCGAATCTTTCTTCCAAAAACCACAGTATAAGATGAAGCTCTTCTTCAGACCGTCACCACCACGCGATGCAACCAACGAACCACCGCCAATCGTCGCAAAAGCTTCTAACTTTTCTTCCGGCCGGATCGAATCAGAACTGATGAAATCCCCTTCCAGAGCTTGTGCAGAACCCAAAAAGCATCGAAAATCAGAGCACCATCAACCAAATCGACAGGCCTCAAGATCAGATCTGAACCTCGCCGCACGAACAAACGAACCTCCGCGATCAGAGCGAACCCGACCAAAATTTGCCAAATCGGAACAATCTTGGATGAATCAACCAATCAAATTCAGAGAAATCGAACGAATTTTGATATAAAACCAACCCAAGAACGATGAATTGGTTAGAGCTAGGGTTAGGGTTTCGATGGAGAAATCCCCAAATCGCAAAGCGAAGAGAGAGAGAGATTTTTGGCGTCCGGGTTAGCGAAGGTAGTAAGTAAACAAGGCAGCGGAAAGTGGAGAGTTTTATATTTGTATAATTCTAGAGAGCCTGTAGCATTACTCTATTTATATTTCGAAAATTCTAGGGGTCGAGGGAGGGAACGAGGAAAAGGGGCGAGGACCCACCCATTCGCCTCGAGATGAGCGATATTTAGCGTCTCGATGTTGTTCCACCCATCTCGAGGTGAATGGGTGATACCATCTATCCCTCACTCCCTCCCTCGACTCTTAGCAAAGCTCTTTATATTTATAGACCTTCAATTCATGAGGAGTAGTTCTACGCTGCCTAGATGGTACCAGGCACGTGTCTGGTGATGAGGTGGCAACCTCATCAAATGCATAAAAAAAAAAACAAAGTGAATTAAGTGTAAAAACAGATCATCCATTGTGATCAACAGAGTGAATTAAGTGTAAAAACATAGCGAACATTGTAATCATCCTCCTCCACCTCCGACGAGTAAAGTTCCCGGCTGAGGTAGATGACAAAGTGCCCCCAACTGGAAGAGATTAGGAGGATGATGATGGTGTTGCACCAGCAGAGGTTGCAAAGATGGAGAAGCACTAGCATTACCGCTAGTCCCGCTAATAGAACACTCGATTGCCGCCTTCGGTGCTAGTAGGTGATCAATTACTGTGATCCCTTCTAGCATCTGCACAGCTTTCCCCATCGTCGGTCTATGAGATGGTTGCTCTTGGATGCACCATAAACTAACCCCAATCCCTCTTGTAACTGGTTCCATATCCACCTCATGTTCTGACATGGTTTTTTCAACAATGGCACTCACATTTCCCTTCTCAAACTCCTCATAAGCCCACAGTGAAAACTTCATCCTGCCTGTATCATCTAATACATTGAAGTTCCTTCGTCTGCTTACTAACTCCAATAGTAGTACCATTCCCTAGCTGTACACATCGAACTTGGATGTGATTGGAAAGTTGGCAAGCCATTCTAGGGCTAAGTATCCTCTGGTCCCTCTTACACTTGTCAGTGTTCGGTATCGATGGTCTTTTGAGTTCACAAGTTTTGCCGGGCCGAAATCGCAAACTTTAGCATTTAAGTTGTCATCCAAAAGTATGTTCTCTAGCTTTATATCACAATGAACAATGCAGTCACAACACTCCTCGTGCAGATAAGTGATCCCTCTTGCAGTACCAAGTGCTACGTTATATCGAGTTTGCCAATCTAACAATCTCCCTGATCTTTCTTCTTCTGGGAATAGAAACTGATCAAGAAACCCATTTTTCATGAACTCATATTCCAGCAGCCTGTGGCGACCTTTCGAACAAAACCCAATCAACCTCACCAAATTCAAATGGTGGGTGCTACTAATAGTTGCAACCTCCATCCTGAATTGTTTCTTCCCTTGCTCAATGCCTACAAGCTGCTTGACTGCAACGGCAGATCTATTTGTAAGAATACCTCTGTAAACAGCCTCGAAACCTCCAGCTCCAAGCTTCTCCTTGAACCATATGGTACATCGTTGAAGTTCCTTATACGAGAACTGAACAAGAGCACTGATGCATACTCGAGAAGTGCATATTGTGAAGACAATGCCCCAAATTTAGGGTTGTTCCTACAACAACAACACCACAATCCACTATCCAAAAGCATCAAACCGAATATCGGACATAGAACCACAACAACAATTACCCACGCACGCAGTTTCACTGCTCTCTTCACCATGATATCAGATGATATGGGATTAGAAAGCACTGGTCCACAAACCTTAACAAAAGAAGTACTCGACAGAGAGGTAAACTGATACCTACTGATGAAATTTGACGTTTTCAAGTAACAAAGCCCAGTTCCATCAGCCAAATAGGTGGATGCATTGCATGAACTGCCAACAAGGCAATTCAACCTTCAAGCTGAAATACCAATAAAGAAAACTTGATTCAAAAAGCTCAGTTGGATATGTTAAAAGCCTGGTATCCTCAACTGCTCAGCCTGATTGTTTGGATTTGAGCAGAGGAAATGTTGAAGAAGAAGAAGAAGAATAAAAGGACCGAAAAACATGTGAGCTTCATTTTTGTTTGCTTTGTTTCTATGTTTTTGTGTGAAAGGGGAGACGAGCAAAGGGACAATTTTGAACAAGACCTTTTGTAGGGAGGGAGAGAAGGTGGGAAGACTTTTTTTTGTCAAGGTAGCCACGTGCCTGGTACCATCCAAGCATGGACCACCAGGCAGCGTAGAATTTTCGGTTCACGAGTTGAAAATCTGGTTTGGTTAAGTTCTGGCTTGGGACCCACGAAAGGGAGATAAGGGGTGTGATTGCTTAAAACCCTAATTCTAGGGGTCGAGGGATGGGTGTAACCACCCATCGCCCTCAGGATGTGCGGCGTCGCTTATCCCGAGGGCGATGGGTGGTTACACCCATCCCTCACGCTTTCCCTCGCCCCTTAGAAGGGCTCTTGCTTAAAATCGTCAATCCATCTAGGGAGCGAGGGCATGGGGGAGCGCCTCCCTCAGCCCATCCTCTTTGATGCACATCTCGAGGATGATGGGAGGAGGGAGGCCTTCCCTCGCGCCCTCGCTTCCTCTTTCCCCTTGCCCCCTAGAATTTCACTAAAATCATTCACCTGATTTTAAGAAATGTTTCGTGAAATATTTTGTTTTGTGTAGAAAAATGCAAAAATTTTAATTATGATTTCAAATTTAACAATATAAGATATGTATTTTAAACTATTAAATACTACATTAAAAAAAATCTCACGCGACTCATAGTATCATACAAACTACATATTACATCACTCATGTAACATACTTTTGATACAACATGTTAAAATTTACTGAGATTAAAATATTTATTTATTTTCTCTGGAAATTTTTGACATATTTCGATTTTCAAAATAAACTTTAGTAAATTCAAAATAGAAAACATTTCATGAAATTTCGACATATTTCCAGAACTTGCATTCCTTGTTGGTAATTACACCCTTTTTTTTATTACGGCCACCACCACCGGTACACAAATCGCATGGAGCAGCAATGGAATTGATTCGAGTGGGGGTGTTCGTTTTCAAGATCTTATGAACTATTTATTTTTATTTTTGTTAATATAAAGGTTTGGGGTACTTAAACCTTGCTTGTTTTACGTGGTTATTTCTACTTGACTTATCATACTACTAAATCAAGGAGATCTTTGGATCAAAGTTTGGTAATTTTCAAACCCATGCCTACCTGCGAGATTGTTGTGATACTGAGTCTTTTATTTACACAAGTCTGCAATAATTCAACATTCAAATTGACATCAGCAATGTAAATAACTTAGCAACCATTCCTATTTGTACTCAATAGCGCAAGCTTTCGGGAATTTTGTTTATTATATTATGAAACCCATCTTATCATACTTCCCGGTTCGATCAAATCTCTTTGCAAACCCCCATGAAGTTTGCGAGACTGAAAGCCTTGTGGTTTTGGAAAAGATTGGATTGAGTTGATCAAGAGGCTTGAGAATGAGATTGGAGAGATGGGGTTGAATCAATTTGTGCATAGAGAATAGGGAGAAGAAAATGATGCAAAATGGGAGGTTTTTAGGTGGAGAAATGATTTCCGATTTTCCGTACTCATATATATTGGCTAGGTACGTGTGTTTAACCCTTTCACATGTGACATTTGGTGGTGGGTTTTTGCAATTTTGATTTCTTGCGTAATTGTTTCATTGTAGGAGCAACTCAAAGTAGAGAAGGAATGACTCAATTTAGAGATTAATCGACAAGAGTGATTGATTGATACAGAGATGAACCGGTTAAAGGACGGACGGATGGAGGAGAGAAAGTATTAGTGAGGAGAGTGGTGGTGCTTGATGTAAAAGTCACGGTGTTAGAGAGCAAAACTTGTGAACATAGCAACTGCCTGCTGAGGAGACCATCAACACAAATTTTCTAGCCATTTTTAACACCGTTTGGAAATCCAAAGTTTTTGAAGAATAAGTGAAAAATCAATCAATTATTAATGAGTGAGCAATCAATCAGTCAAATTTATGTGTCAAAGCACTTCCATGCAATGCAAAATAAAAATTGTGATAGGAAAACTGGGAGAAACCAGTTCTTTTCATTACACTGGTATCAAATATTCTTCCATCCTAAAAACCTGTCAATATACAATTCCATACAACTAAACCTCAGATGTAAACATTCTTGAACTCTCTTTCCTATGTATCATCAACTTGTATGAAATTATATCAAAATGCGACATGTTAAATAAAGAAGTATAGTTGGGGAATGGAAATTAAACGTCAGTCAAGAGAAGAGATGATACAATCATGAAATACGCAAGAACAAAGAAAATGGCTAACTGGATGAAGAACTTGGGGTTTTCTCTCATGCTTGGTGAGGCAACAGCTCTGCAAAACATAAAATTCTTTCATCAACAACAATCCTTTAGAAAGGAAGGAAGACAGAATTTGATTCATAGAAATGTAACTACGATAAAAGAAAATCACCTAGCTATACGCTGTGAAAGTCTGTAGAAGGGCAAACTCTGCAGGAATACTATGCCAGGTCCTGTTAGAACAGCTTGGATATGGTTGTCACCCTGCAAAAAATTGAAACTAATCAATCAACAAATGTTGGCTATGTAAGACCATCAGAAACAGTGACAGATATTGTATAGGCCCACAAACTCGCATTCCCAGCATACAAAGTAGGAGAAAGGCATAGTTGTATTTAAACTTCTGTGACAAATGACAATATCTACAACTGTGTTTGTTTCAAAAGCAAATTATTCCTAGGGAAAGATGGGAGAAGAGGAGGGAAGCATTATGAACGTGAGGGTGAAGATGACCATATGTTTGAGAAAATGCTCCTTGGTCCCTATGTAAGAAAACAATTATCTCAATTTGTCAAAAAAAAAAAGAGGATAGAGATTATCATCAAATTCATGTTCTCCGTTCTCTCTCCAATCCCTTCTATTTTTGGCAAATTTTACTGGGAAAAGTTTCTTTTGAAACAAATTTTTTTTTTTGAAAATATCGGTAATTGACAGAAGAAACATCGTGATCTTGGCACAATGGACTGCAAAAAGGTGACCCTCAGTAACATTCAATTATCCATGGGAAGTTACAAACACATTCAGCAAGAACATCATAAATGCAAAGTTGTGATCTATACTGTGACAACAAATTTGGATACATTTAGACACATGACTATTACTGTAAGTAAAAAAAAGTAGCTGATGCCACCCTTCTACTGTTTCTTTTGATAAATAAACTTCTGTACCTGGTGCTCAATCTTTTGCTACTGTAAGAATATATATATATATATATCAGTTACCGATGCTCATTTAAGACAAATAATTCAAAATAACACTCATGGATCTCAGTCCTGAAAAGAGGTAATAAATAGAGAAACGTCATACCACAAATGCAATGATTAAGCAAGGAGAACGTACCCCGAATACCGCCCGTCTCACAGGGCCAGCATATTTCACTTGGAAATTAATCGTAGCCGTCATGGCCACGACACAATATGCATCAACTACTAGGACTTCACCCACTTCAAGATTTTTCTGGACAACTACACAGAGCAATCCAACAAAAGGGTTCAAGGTTAGTCCACAACAAGGATGGATTAAAACAATAAATCATCATTCACAGGCTTGCTATTTTTAATATATTTCTCATTTGTTTTTTTCTGTTCAAATCAGCAGAAAAAAAACTCATCATTCATATTCTTCTTATCCAGCATACCATGCAAAGACACAATACAAGTTCTTTATGAAGATTGTAGTTTCAGAAAGTTCATAAAGTCGAAACAGTTCAGGAGTTGATTGAGAACAAAAAATTCATAAAGAACACAATTTTGTTCAACTATTAAAATAAAGTGCCACAGACCTTATGTATAGCTAAACTTGACTTGGAAAGTAAGAAGCCAATTCTATAAAAGAAAACAAAATAAAATACAACAGAGTAACTGCCAACACATCTAAAAAAATGAGGTAAGCATGGCCAACACGTACGCACTTGTGCACACTGCATCACATCACCTTGGCATCTAAACAGCATTCCAAGTCCGAGGTAATTAAGTTAATCGCAAATAGAGGCAATCAGTCAACTGTAATGAAGTATGCCTTACTTGACAATTAAATTTGCAAGTTTAAGGTTTTTGTATTAACATCATGCATAAGTTCAAGAAACATAAACAAGCCGAACAAAGGATGTAAAGAAGTGCATTATTTTTCAAAAGATTTCAAAAAAAAAGTTGGTAAGATCTGTGCATCACTGTGCACCGCACCTGAATGTTTATTAATGCTTACATAAATGTTAATCAGTATCGAGGGACCAAAAGATAACTCAAATCAATAATAACTAACTGAACTACAACATAACATGGAAAACAGCATTTGGAAAAAATGTATAACCTATCAAAACTGAAAAAATGTATCATTTCCAAACAGAACATATATCAGCAGACAAACATCCGCGATTGACAAAAAGTTAAACAGGAGGTGAAAAAATGCCAGCAGGCTCAAAACATCATTGAATGTGACTGTAAAAAAAATATCAGGAAAATGATCTACAAGTCCTACTTTTTGGGCTTGTAGGCTTTCTAGTCCTACTTTTCTTCAACCTTTAAAGTCGGTTTTGGTTATTCAAGTCCTAAATCATTTAATCTTTATGAAAATGACGTTAAGAAATCATTTAATCTTTATGAAAATGACGTTAAGAACCCTTCCATTAACTACAACCCATTATTACAATCATTCCATCATATATTTTACATACAACTTTGCTATTTAGCATGTATAAAAATACTTTATTAAACATGCATTTTTGCTATTAGTTTCTATACCTACAATTATTATCTGCAAATTTGTCATTAGTTGATTATATATTGACAATTTGGGTCCAATAAATTGTAAACAATTTTAATGTGACGCAACTTCAACCATTTTCATATTAATATGCTCGCAACTTCGCAAGTGATGATTTATTTTGTAAATGTAAACTCATGGCAAATTAATGCATGTCATACAAATTATTGTCTATAAGTTGTAAATAATCCATTATGTACAAACCTTAGACACCAAAGCAGGAGCGTGAAAACGCTTAATTTCAAACTTTGCTAATGTTCAAAGCGAGAGCGTCTATATATGCAATTTACTTTCATAGTTTTATTATTGTATATTATAAAATATTAACTTGAGCTTTCACCAATTTATTTTATTATTATCAGTGTTCTAAAAATCGCTAGGCGCTGGGCGGGCGGCGAGCAGGTGCCTAGCACCCAGGGGCCTAGGCGGTCTTAGGT
The DNA here is from genome assembly GCA_003290165.1 of Berberis thunbergii. Classification (NCBI taxonomy): domain Eukaryota; kingdom Viridiplantae; phylum Streptophyta; class Magnoliopsida; order Ranunculales; family Berberidaceae; genus Berberis; species Berberis thunbergii. Next base: position 39,475 of record QNQO01003510.1, on the reverse strand, counting down.
TTTGTATTATAACTAATAATTTACAAAAGTTAAGCATAATACATTATCAATTACATCCAATTTAATGCCAATATACATATGCAAAATTTAAAAACATGAAAAATTAACAATCGTGAACAAAATTTATTAAAACTCAAATGACTGAAGTTGGTCATGATGGGTACTTTATATAAAATTGAATTTGTGGACAAATACTCAAACCTACTCTTTTATTTTTCTTCAAATTGCATGAACAACCTCAGTCATGTTTGATAAAATCTACATTAGTAAAATTGGTACCGACAGATCCTTTGAGAATTCTATTAAGTAATCATCATTTGCCACATTTAGACATATACTGAATAAAAAATAATTAAATAGTTTATTTCTAAAAAATAGGAAAGAAAAATAAAATAAGAACACGATCAACCTTATTAAAAAATAATAATAATAAATAAATAAAAATCGCCCAGACCGCCAAGAGCCAGCCCAGCCATTAATCTGGGCGGTTTTCCACCTTCTAGCGCCTAGGCCGATTTTTAGAACACTGATTAATGTCAAGTCAAAAAATAATAACTATTTAAGATAATAATATGCACGAGATAAATAGTTAGATTTATGAATAATCATATACGTATATATATATATAGATCGAACTAGAAAACTATCATGTGCAAAAAATATTTTTAGTAATACACATCAATATATAAATAATCATCACAAAAACCAATATAAATAAGCATCACAAAAATTAAAAGATTGATGAAACAAAAGCATTTGCGATGATTTAAATTTTGGAAGTGAAGTTTCGTAAATCATAAAGTAAAGATTCGAGAACAATCGGCTCCAAATCGTCAGAGCGAGGATCTAAATTTTGAGAGCGGGGTTTGGTAAACTATAGAGCGAAGATTTGAGAAGATGTGCCCAAAAGCGCCAAAGCAAGAATTGAAAGCGTAAGCGTCACCCCTGACAGAAGGTTCATGTGACTAAGGTACAAACTTACGACTAAAGTATATGAATATATGATCACAAGATTATAATTGAATTGAATGCATTAACGTCATTTTACACGAGGGATAGTGATTTAGAACTTAAATGACCAAAAACCAAAAAAGTGGGAATTCAAAAGTATTTGAAAAAAAAAGTAGGACTAGAAAGCCTACAAGCCCAAAAAGTAGGGTTTGTAGGTCATTTTCCCAAAATATCATTGAAAATTATTGGTTGATGATGACATCACGTTGAGGTCCAAGAGATTTGGATTTCATTCTAATCCCAAGAGTATTAGCATCACATCTTAAATTCTTTAAGATTTACAGGGTTTTTCCATTTCCCAATTTATTGATGTGGAAAAGTTGGTGTTATTGTTAAAGATTTTGTTAGGGATAAGTGTCCTAAGGAAGGTGATCTAGACCCTAAACTCTATGCTAGTCATGGGCTACTAGTGGTGCTGGGCATCTGGTTTTCCTTGTTTTGGAGAGCTTTGAAAAACTAGTGATCAACTGGGAAGCATCATCATGTAATCTCAAATATCGCTAATAATATATTTGGTTAACCTTTCTTTGTATTCCATTTGATCATCTACAAATTTTATATTATCTTATATTGTAAATAAAAACATCAATGATAAATAGGTTAAAAAAAGGAAGAAGAAGAAAGAAAGAAAGAATGTTACCAGATCCACCACCAATTATAAAGGCAAGCCCTTGACCAGCTACCTTCTGTCTCAAAATAGACTGCAACAACATAAACATGGTGGTTAATTAGATAGCATGGCTTGTGTTAATAGCAGAATGTACAGAAATGCAGGTAAACAACTAAAACTCTAAAAGGAATAAAACATTAAAAAAGAAGGATACAAGATCAACAACAGCGGCTGCATAAAGACCAGTAACTGCCCAATGCCCTTACCTCTGGACCAGCAATAATGTTACGCCCTCTCTGATCAACCGAGTTTGTGACAGTGACCTCATTAACTGAGCATAGAAATGCATCTGGCTACAACAAGATAGTAATTGATTGGATTATACACTCAGTGGAATAAAGGTCGAGTCAGTATTAAAGATATAAACAGAACAACTGGATTAACCACCAGAAGAATGTCATTGGTGAAGTATTAATCTATTTTTTTCAGAATATAGAAGGAGAAAAACTATCATAAGCTCTACCTGGCACAATATTTCTCCACCAAACATAGCCAGATCAATCTAGAAAAGAAACACGAAGAGAAAACGGGTAAGCACCATATATAATATTATGACACTAAGAAATATCAAAATTTACAACCAACTACCAGATGGCTGAGCTGAAGAAAACAATTTAAATATTTAATGCCTAAAGTATTTAGTAGTAAATGATATTTCTGAGTACTAACCGGAAGTATCCTTGCCAGAGAAGGCGCAGCAATGCCAACAAAACCATCATTTGGTCCACCATTGTAAAAGACAACACTACTCACACTCTTGCCAAAAAGCCACTGCCACATGCCACCATCATTTTCATGGAGGAAAACATTTTCCATTTGAACAGACCCGGACATATAGCACATGGAACCTACATTGTGTAAAGCATCAGCCCCACACCCTAGAATAAAGCTACAAGGTACTAACCGTGGTAGAAATGCAACATCAATATCAGAGAACTTGTCGTCATGAAAACATGCAACCCAGACAAAGGTACATCGTGTGGCTTTATGCTATAAACATATCTAGATATAAAATTAAAAGGCTATAACATCAATTATTTGGATACCAAACACACAAATACAGCAGACTAAGTATCAATTCATTTGGATGAGTATTATTGATCACCATCAGATGTTATTTCTATGGAGTGTCTCATTACTTTGACACAAGAAACAAAAATTTCACTATTCAATGGCCATAAAAATGCTTAGGACATCACAGAGAGCATGCTCAATCAATTTGCTTGGACTAAATTGGAAGCAGAAAGTCTTAATGACCATGTCGGCCAAGTAGAAGGCATAAAATTAAGTGGGAGATAATCATCACTTTTTCCTACGCATCTGATGTGAAATGAACCTTAAAAATCTACTTATTTATCATATAATAAATAAAACTCTTTTCATAAGCCAGAATTTTCTAAATAAGCAAAGAATGTTCAACATGCATATTCTCAACAGAGCAGCACATGTTCGTTGATGCTAGTTTAGCTTTGAAGAATACGGGAGAATGCTTATAAACAATAGATTCCATTTTCAAATGCTGCAATTAAGGAAAAAATCATAAACTCTTGAAGTACTGGAAATGGAAATTAAACAACTTCAACATACAAATAATGTGGCATAAGATAACTAATTGCATCAAAAGAGGGATTAAGGCAACTTAATAATGTGAAAGGTGGGGGGGTCGGGGTGGGGGTGGGGGTGGGGGGGATGGGAATTCACGGAAACAGAGGTATATTGCCAAATGATTCAAGGATGTCTACAAATTTCTACTTCATCTATCTCATAGTATTCATTCATACATTTCCCTACTTTTGACTACCATCTGTCACGTGTGTTTCACGTAATGCCTCATGTTGATTGACTTCATTATTCACCCTAAAGACAGGTAGGTGTTGATTACAGTTGGTGTAACTATAATATAAATACATTTTTCGTTGTAAGAAATATCATTGTCTTAAGTCAAAAATAGGTACATCAAAACATAAAACATGGAGATTCACTTACAGTAAGAAAAGACTAATATATTGGTGCCTTCTTATTACTTTCGATAAGAGTTTTCAAATTACTACAAATTTATTGAAATTTCCAATTAATTGTTGAAAAGTAACATTCTCAAACATATACAGAAAACAAAATAGTTTATATTGATGGCTATATGGATATCTCATTAGAAAGTGAGAAGATCTCCGTCTTCAAAATTGGAATTCTATAACAGGTAGGTGAGATGCTAATTCAGCGTTTATTTACTTTTTTACGCCTAACAGATAAAAATGCCCTCCAAATAGTATTTCCAAAATGGGGGGGAGGGGGGGGGGGGGGGGGGGGGGGGTGGGGGAGGGGAATCTCACCGTGAAATCGGTTACTTGCATTAAAACCTAAACTTAAAGCTAGTATATGCAGCCGTGCGGTAATATGTGTACAAGATTTTCTAAAACATTTGCCTGCATCCTTGTCTACATATAAGTTTCATACCCAACATTGTAGACTACAAAAAGGAGTAAATTGGTTTCATCTTATGTACTCTTCTACTATAGCAAGAAAAAAAGTTTAAATTGAGATTTTCAATTCTTGAATCAAGCTTACACAGTCATAATTATGTGTTATCTTTTAGGATAGATCATTAATTTATAAAAGTTGACAAGATTTTATTTTGAAAGAAGGGTCAAGAAATTTCAATATAAAATTCCGTATGAATGGCAAACATGTAACACCTAGGCTCCACTTGTTATCGGGTACTGAATGCTAAATGCATTCATTTAACTGGACCCACCATTCCACCAGATTCGGTGTCTGGTTGATTTTTGGAAAAAATGTTATGGAATTTTAACTCCGGGTATAGGTATCTTAAAGTGACAATCCCCGAAAAATCTAGTGAAGAGAGATACAAGTTTCGTGCCTCTCCTAACTGGCGGGATATGCTCCAATTTCTTGCTTTAGTGCAGTTATCTTCCTTCTAGTGACTCCCGAAGAAAGAAAATACTACTTGTTATATTTGAAATGTTATGTCTTTACCTTTTGAGATCAACGGTAAATAATGAATGAAAAAAGACATAAAGGTGGTTGATCACCTAGGATGCTCTCTCTCAATGTTATGTCTTTCTTTGTAATACCATCTAGTTTTCTACTTTATGCAATCTAATTGCTTCTTTACTCTCCTATTCCATCTTATGTAACTTAGTTTAAGCTTTGGTGACATCCAATCTCTAGTTTATAAAGAAACCACAACTGAAGTTTATAAACAACACAAAGTAGAAAGATCATAAGATAAACAAATATAACCATCTTTCATTCTATTTTGTCTTGTCTTTCAAAAAGATGGGTAACATAAGCTTGCTTGTTTCTTTGATTAAAAAAAAAACCCAATCTATGTTGTCTGTTTGACTTTACACATTTCATTTGGGGAATAGATGAATTGATAATGGGGTTTCCCTGGATTGGAACATTCTCCAGTAAGAGGTCAACTAGAACTATGGATCTCAACAAACATAGATCTTCCGTGATGTCGGGCAAACAAGTCACGTATGATCAGTTGATCACAGAGCACTGTAGGTGGCTGCATGTAGAAAACAGTATGCTTCCAACTTATCCTAACTTCCCTAATCCCTATTTCAACATGTTGCAGCACAGACCAAAAGCACTTTCGGATTTTTCACAAAATATCTGATGTGGGAGAACTTTTAATTTAAACCAACCAAGCAACAAATATATATGTGGAATCAAAATGCCCTTGCATTCACTTATGGAAAGTATTGAGAAAGGGTATACCAAGTTGAACCCTAGTCTTAAGTTTTAAGAAGTATGAATACCGGACGTGAAAACTTTACCAGTGATGACTGATGAGAGCAATTAAGACAATATATCAATTCATTTTTTAATAGAAAAAAAAAACAAACAAACAAACAAAAAGAATCTGAGAAATACATTTTGTTTCCTAATTTTACACGCTACAAAGAGAATCTCAGAAATATACTATTACCCTGATTTAAACGTGAAAGTATCAAACCCACATCCCCTGAGAACTTAATCTTGATAACTAATTGTGCTGATATAGATAATCCATAGAACAGCATTCGGTAATTTATCCAAGTACAATAGCCAATCTGAGAGGAAACTCAACCACTTCCAAGGCTCGAGCTATACTCATTACTGCTTCCAATCTGCATAGTGCCTATTATGATTGAATTCCATTGGAAACATGTTTCAACTTCCTTTAGCAAAGTATAACTAAGAAGGATACATTCTTCTTCTTAATAATAACTCCAGAAAATTAAACCCCTCTTGCTTAAAATTCAAACTGAGTATTTCCCATGCACCAATGTCCAAATAAATAAAAAAATTAAGATGAAATACTCTTAGTCAAGATAAAACTAAAAATGCAAACTACAAATCCGATTTTCTACCCAATTCTCAGTTCCCAGTAGTTGTGAGATATCACTATTAAACACTTCAGCACAAAAGCTTCTATTAGACCCTGCCCAAATCCACTTGGAGCATCAGTGAGCCTGTTGTTGGCAAGCAAAGATGTCAAATTCAAGATTTTATCAACTTCCTAGTCATTTACTGTCGTTCTTAGGAAAAAATAATATATATATGTGTGTGTGTGTGTGTGTGTGTGTGTGTGTCGTGCAAATCTGGTGGTCTTCACAACCGTACTTCTGTAGGAGGGCCTTGTTGGTCTCCTTGGCCCTCTTTAGCCTCCTAACTTCCAAACGTCATGTTTTGTGGAAAGCTACTCTATTCTACAGTGCAAGGTGGTATTTAGGGTAATGTACCACAATGTAAATCCCTGGTATTTTTCTCTATTGTTCCACAACATAAGCAACAGACATCTCTATGACAAGGTTATCAATGGTAATGAGAGTGACTTATGCTTTCTCATGAGAAATATTTCCTTCCACTAGTGCTAGTTTTTTTTGTTTTTTATATAATCTTTATAATAATTGGATCTGACATATGTCAATCCTTGTAGGGCTAACATTTGATGTGCCATGGATCTTTTATTCAACTGATCTTATTGTGATTTATTCAGTTTTGTGTATTAGAAATGTGGATTATTCAATATAAACAAGAAAACACCTTTAATATATAAAAAGAACACAATCAAGAAACAAGTAAATGTATCTGTACCATATAAGGCTAAAAGGGAAAAATACTTTAACACAGAAAAAGGTCCATTTTATGCTCCAGCATCATGTGTGCTGCTTCAATATGTTATGTAATGGTCCATATATGTAATACAATAAGAAGAAAAAATTCAAAATCTTTAAGCAACAAGTTATTTAAGAGCAAATTGTTCATTGCAACTAAAACAAATTGAAGATCCAAAACTGAATTGCTACTAAACTTCATTTCAAATAATCACCGACAATTCTTGGCTTTTAGACAAGTCTCCTGGCTTCACTACATCATTGATAAATGGCAAAACCATTGCAAGGAAAACTCACCAGGTTTTGCAATAACCTTCTCATCAGGCTTCAACATAATCTGATAGGAATATAACCAAAGTTAGTAAGTTGAAATTCCAATGCAAATAAGAAAACAAAACAGTCCCTGTTTAATCGAATGAAAGAAAACCTGGAATGTACCTAGGCTAAGTGTACAAATCCAGGAAAAATGGAATACCTGAACTATCTGAGCTTCACCCCCCAAAATCTGGAAAGGTATAACGGATGCTTCGGGACTCTGCAGTAAATGATATCACATAAGTCACATGCACCATGAAAACCAGTAAAACGAATGCAAAATTCCGTACTTGTCTAGAATAATTGTACTAACTAATTTTTCATCCCTTGAGAAAGAAGTAGGGACAGCAATAACCCAGAGCAGTGAAAATATCTTCACAATGTTGTCAGGTCTAGCTTGAAATTATCTCGAGCCCAAATGTGGAAATGATCGAACCTATGGGGCAAACGCCTAAAAAGGGATAGTGTGATTTACAAACGCCACAACTTGTAATGCCTCAGGCTTGCTCTTCTTGGCAACGGAGGCATAGCTCAAGCCAAAACCCAAAAGACTTGATCCTAAGTTCAACATAACTGCCACAAACCTGTGAGAGTGGATATGCATATATGCGTCCATGTTGCCTAAAACTTATTGAACTAAAACCACATTCAACTGCTCAAAAGAAACTCTCATTACTGTGCTAGTATCCCTAGTAGCCTTACTATTGCACAATCATCTGGCCAACAGAGCTCACTTTTCCACTCTTAGTCTAATCAAATTTGATTTTAAGAAAAATGAAATCCATTTATTTAGGTTTCAGGCCTGCAAGTACATTAAGAGGCAAAATCAAAGAGTCTAAATTGCCGACAAAGTAGAAGGACTGAAGGGTACATAATATTCTCAATGACTCTCAATATCCCCCAAATACACTTTCGTCTTCAAATAATTCGAGCTAAGGAAAAACATTGGCTCTCTTCAATTATTCAAGCTCCAAATTTGCCTTATTCTCGATTCGTTCTCAACGTCATACACTCAGTCCACATTATAGTTCACGAATGCCAAATCAATAACTATAAAAAAATGTAAATGGAACAAAACATCCAATAAACCCTAGTTGTCAAAACGATCAAAATCACTGAATCACCCATCGAACTGTTAGCAATTTCCGAACATAAAAGAGCGGATCTAAGACTGAAATCCTCCCAAATTGATCGAATTCAACACAACTTATATCGAATCAAAGCTCCATTGAACAGAGAAAGATGGAGAGAGAATACCTGGTAAACATAAGGTTGGAAAGGAGTGGAGAAGAACGGAGCGGCCATGGCGATCAAGAACCAAGAAACGACTAATCATCAAAGATCAATCAAAACCTCCAAACGCCATTTGAAAGAAAGAAATCTTAGAGAGAGTTCAAACGCTTCATCGATCGAACAATCAAAAGATCGCGCGAGAGAGAGTGACGAATTGAAAACACCGCGTTGGCTTTCCGTCTCTCAAATCGAACAAACAGTATTCTCTCTTTCTTCCTTGCACAAGTTTTTACTCTTCGCAGTTGGGGGTGGGGGCGAGACATTTTAATACAGGGCATTATTTTACCAAAATATCCTTACACTTTCTATAATTTACTTCCTGTAATGTATGTAATCACCCTTATATGTGTACCGATATTACGAGTATGTGAGTGGTTCGGAAGTGTAGTAATGCGATGCTAGTGAGGATAGTTTGGAGAATTGAGACTTTGAGTTTATCTGAGTGGGGTTGTATAACTCTTCTCTGGTGACGTGGCTATTTATTATTGGATACAATTTTGTTCCTCGACGTGTCTGAATTTGTTGATTGGTAAAATTGCGCTTTAATCTAAGACGATTCTGTTTTTTCACTTTTAACAAGGACGAGATAATGGGCCGGATTTTGTTCAAAGCCTAATGAAGAGGTCCATTAATGTCGGCCCATTTCTTCATCTGGTTTGCCCTTTGTATTTGTAGTTTGTTATTTTTATTTTTTTTTGGCATCCACATAGTTTCGGCAACTGCAAAACTCTATAGTACTATTGGAAATAATCCATTTTTTCTTTCGCGTCCATTTATATAGGGAATTTCTTTATTGTGATCCTCGCGTCCAGATTTTAAAATAAATTTGTGATTTTTTAAGTCTAGTAAAAATATATTTTTACCCTTCAAAGTTATTGTGATAGTATAATAAATGAGAATATCAAGATATCAACTATTTGATCAAATAAACATGATACAAATATAATAAAGAAATTTTACTTTATGAGTTTTTGTTTTTGTTATATATATATATAACAAATTTCAAATTGAGTATAAATAGAGTATGTATATATATTCCATGGAAATTTGTTGGCTATTCAGTTAATAATTTCATGATAACTTTCCATGTGACAATCAAACAACATGCTTTAGAATCCATTTTAGTATTTTTCCCATAAATGGAATCTCAAGGAAAATGAAGATTTTCCTCGAAATCTATTATTTGTTATCAAACAAACCCTTTGTTCATTTTATTTCGCATCCACGTAGTTTTGATAGCAATAAAACTCGCACAGATTGAACGAGTTTATTTTATTTTAATATCGTTTGTTATCACTCAACTTTCTTCCTCCTTCATCTTTTTCTGCTAGTATTTGAAACCTAAACTTGTGATACCATCTGTTACAAGTTTATTAGCTACAAATTTATTAGCGTAGCTAGTGCTCACCGACTAAACAATTGGTTTTTAAAGTTCTCCATTCTTGCAGAATTCAATATGAGTGAAGCACCACTTTCATATAGTTAAAACTACCATTAGTCTAGAAGGTCATACGATCAACACTACTAGGTGTGGATATGTTCAACGAGAAAGATGTATAACTAGCAAAACATCATGATATAAACTACATATGGACGTAATGAATGTCAATAATGACATCCAACCGAATCTAAATGCTTATCCTGTGCAAAGTTTTCTTCATCCATCAAGGCATTTAAGCAACCAAACTGTACTGGATAATTGGAATGAGATGGTGAGATATGAAGATAAACGAGAAACTTTAAGTTTGTTTATTTAGAAGACTGGTGGAAGGATATGGTGGAAGAATAAGATGATAAAAGATGAAAGAGTGCTTGAGTTGTTCTAAGATGTCGAGTAAATGAAAACAATGGTGGGAGGAGGTGAGGAGTGAGTGAGTTGACAAAGCTTGCAATCTCAAATCAAAAATTGGGAGGTTGCTCTTAAAACCCACATTTTGGAGGTGGCTTTTGTATGAGTCTAGGCATCTTTTTCTCCATTTTTTTTCCCCTTTCAAGACTCAAACCTTTACCTTACTTGGGGCACCCACCAACATTGAAAACATACTAAAGAAAAAACAAATTGCTCGGTGCACCCACCAACATTCTTGCAACCATTGCAGTCTCCATAAGAACCCCATCAATCCAAGTCAACTCTTGCAAAGCTTACTTTATTTTCTTTTTCATTAATTGCTACACTGAAAATAGAAAAAACTTCCATGTTTTTTTTTGAAGTAAGAAAATACAAGTATGCACTCTCCCAACACCCTTGAGTGTCACGACCTCACTCGTCTTCAATGACCATTACTTAAGATTAACAAATATCAAGGAGTAAAGATTTTTTGTTTAATAAAATAAATATTGAGTAATGGAATAATACAACTGACTTGTTATGGAATAAAACAATTAACTCACTCTGTAAGGGACATGAATGGATATTATTATTGCGTTGCCAACTAACCTACTAAATTTTGTTTTCTTGTTTTCTCCCACTGGTATTTAGAGGCATAACACACGTCTAAATGATCAAGTGAGTTTCTTCCAACAAACTGTAACATGGGACTTGCCCAACAACTTAAAAACTTCAAAGGAGCTGCGTGGTCAGTATCAGAAGCAATGATTATATCAATTACCTCCAACCAGCCAATTACGGTACTAGTAGTAAATCCGCCCAGAGTTGTTTGCAACTATTCTCACAACTCACAAGTTTGTCAAAGGCAACGACTACCTCACATTATCATATCCTATTTCTCACACCACCTATATAAAACAAAAACTATCCATTTTTCCTCTCACTATTCAAATCGACAATGGTTCATCCCTCCCCATTCGAAATTTCATTTTCCAAATCTCTCCCCAACTCAAATTGCTTGCAAATTTCCTCCCTCACCATCGAAAACTCTCAAAATCTCTTCAAAGAAAAAACCCTTAAACCCAAACTCAATAAATATGCATAACTTAACAAACAAAGAAACTCAAACTCAAAACGGAAAAAAATGCAAAACAGGGTAACTTTCAACTAATTTAAACCCTCAATTGAAATCAATTCTCAAGCTCATATGAAAATTGTAGCACTATGAGTTATCTAATAAACACAACTTGAATCACTTTAAATGTTTTGAATTGAGCAAATTATGATCATTTTACTAAAGTCGCGCAAATATGTCCGAAAAAATGAAAATGGGATAGTGTTTCAGACTTTCGGCCAACTTATGTGCTCGATCAGGACTGATTTTCAAGTTGATCAAAACAAGAAAGTTGTAGTACTATCAGTTATCTAATAAACACAACTTGAATCACTTAAAAAAATTGAAATGGGCAAGTTATAATCATTTTACTAAAGTCGCGCAGAACAAGGAAACAAATTTATGTTCGCAGAGTGCACTGCGAGGTATCTGGGAGTCTAGTCAACGCTGATCCGCTGATGATGACGACGACTCACCAAGGGATCATTGCTCTCAATATAGACAATGATCGATGAACTTGTCAGGTAAGCTCAGTCAGATCGCGACTGATGACGACGACTTCTGGTGCCCAAAGCCTAATCTACTTCGCGCGAATCACGATGGCGAAAAAAGTGGGAATCTAGTTAGCGTTGGTCTGCTGATGACGACGATTTGCCAAGGGATCATTGCTCTCAATACAGATAATGATCGCCGAACTTGCCAGGTAAGCTCAGTCAATTCGCGAATGATGACGACGACTTTTGGTGCCCAAAACCTAATCCATTTTGCTCGGATCACGACGGCGAAAAAAAGTGGGAGTCTAGTAAGTGTTGATCTGCTGATGACGACGACTCACCAAGAGATCATTGCTCTCAATACAGACAATGGTCGTCGAACTTTTCAGGTAAGCTCAGTCAGTTCGTGACTGATGACGACGATTTATGGTGCGCAAGCCTAATCCGCTTCGCAAAAGGAATAAATAGCATAAGACAATACTAGTTCGCCAACACTTAATGAGTCGCTACAGGAAAAAACCGATCAACCCCTGACCAGCAGCGATCTCTGTTGGTTAAACACTAACCTGCAACAGAACAACCTAAAACAGCAATACATTTTGAATGACGAATACAAGCAATCCCCCTGGCGATCAAAAAATTATACGGTTTACGAAGCGACTAAAGTAAATACGACAATATAAGACAAAAACAAGACTTTCATTCTAAAAATATGTCTATATATTCTGTCCAATAGAGGATGTTACAACCATTCTAAATAGAAGCATCATCCTTGTCAGTAAGCCTCGCGGAGCCCTCCCATTGATTGATCGGTCCGAAAGCAGCCCTCTTATAGCGATCAAAATCAAGGTCAGTACCAGGATGTTTCTCCCTAATCAACTTCAGGAGCTTCAGTCTACCACGAACAACCACGAATGAGATGAACAACCTCTTGGCCGACACATAAAAGTCCACTGCTCCCAGCAAGGCATCGTAATGCGAGCGCTCATATGCCAGCAACCGCTTCGACTCCAGAACGCAGTGAAGCCCCTCATCAAATGCGTATTCCAGAAGCCTTCGACGGCCCATTCCGCTTCCGCTCGCTTCCTTTCGACCTTCATGCCTCGCGATCAACAACGGTGATAGAAACCTGCAACCTACCTTCCAAGGAGAAAGAGCGTCTAAATATGATGTTCGCAGGTTCGCGAAGGCATTATCCAAAGCAAGCACCCTTCCACGGGCTTTGGGATGCAACGAAACAAGGCCATGCAACTCCGGGGCACGAGTAGCCATTTTGAGGCCGCCATGACGCAAAACCTCGACACGTGCGCCAACTTCCTCCCCCTCTAAGTCAACAGGGGGAGTCGGAACGCCAAGCAAAAGGCCGCGACCCCCCAAGGATGTCATCCGTGCAGACTGTAACATACTAGGGGGAAAGGCCGCCCTGACAGAAGATTGCCTCTTCCTTGGGACAAAGACGGGAGGTACGTTCGCCTCCAATTCAGTGAACCCGAAAGGACTGGGCAAGGCTAGACCTCTCTTCCTCAGGCGGCGAACAACCACCCCCTCACTCCCTCAGTCGGTGAACCTGACACGGGGTGAAGCACCGTGAGAACACCGCAACAGAATGCAGCGTGAAACATTGTCTGCCATTACGACCTCCTCAACATAAGTCAAGGGAAGCTTGAAAAACTCCTATTTTATTTGTTTATCTTCCTCTGAGAGACGGAATAACAAACTTTCCTGAAATGAAATAACAATGTCAAAACCAGTATCACATAAGGGGCATACAGAAACACACATATCACGATAGTCGAAAGACTCACAAATATCAAACTGAAAGTATCAAGACACTTTACGACTCCCGAGCTTGAAGTAACCAGAATCCGCCTAGGCGAATAACCATTACTTCCCCCAAGATTCGGTGTTGCCCGCCGCCAATCGCAAACAAGAGGGCACTTCAACACACAGATACCCCTGGAATCCAGTCGATCATCGGTCAGGTGATGGATCATCGATGAAGATAAACGAATGCCAGCGTCATGAGCCCTCGGGAAAGTTGCGAGCAGTATCTTGAACCCGTTCGACGCCATTTGAGCGAGGCATTCGAAAATGAGTAAAAAAAATCCAAACGTCATCTGGTGCTAGAAGCTGGAACCCAAACTCGAACATGCCTCAGTGCAAACCTATGAGCCCTTGAGGAGGCACAGTCGGACCTGAAACTTCAAACATGGGAACGATTTGCAAATCTTTCTGTAGGCGGTACAAACTACGAAGCCTAATCAATTCATTTTCGTCTACCAAACTGTCTTCGAAGAAATCGATACAAGCAAGCGATAATGAGTTCTTAGAAGAATATTCAACATTGTCAGCCATTAGATGATGTAACAAATACTATGGTTCGAAAAGATAGCGTGAATAACAATGAAGGAATCATCATCAAAACAGTGAATATTTATAGGGAAGACAAACTGCATTTTCCCTCATTGAGCAGTCACGTACCCATTAATGTCATATGTCGCTCGAGATGAACGCTTCGAGTCCAATCATCGCAACGGTACAATTATTTTTTCAAAGAGTCAATGGATCGACTTAATGCCCCACTCACGTGTCAAGATGATCTCAATTGATAATAGTTTATATGTGGGGGCTGAACCAATTAACAATATTATTAATTGGTTCTTGTATTTGTATAACTGGTTTAGTTTGGGAAAAGTTTATAGTGTTTGGGTTGAGCCCAATTGGGTGTATACAACAATTGTAAATAGTGCTAATCCAAGGCCCATCACACATTGCGTAAAGAGTGATAAATGACACCATCACTTCTATCGAAGGACACCACAATCTTTTTTTGGGCTGTTAAAGGACACCGCCACCCTCACATTATCTTTTCTCTTCATAGGAACAACATCACCTCGTTCGCCTCACCACCACCTCGCCCCGCGCCCTATCACCGCAGGCCATCGGTAGGGGTGGTGCTTGATGGATAAGAGAGATAAAGAAAATAAGAGGAAGAGAGATAAAATAAGAAGAAAAATAAGTGAGGGGAAAGGTGGTGGCTCGTTGAGTCTGGTGGTGGAGGGGAGATGTGACGACCCAGTGGTAGTGGTGCTTGATGGATGATATTCACATAATTATTACATAATATATCCCTTAATTTATGCATGTTAGTGTTTCGATTATTATATTTATAGTAATTAATTCGTTTTTATGTCTTTTTAGGAATTTGAGCATGAACGATGAAATCGTATTAAGACGACAATTTAAGAAATGACAATTGGTCGATTCTAGCGGTGGTACAAAACAGATGGTCACAAACCTAAACCCAAAACCTACCCATAACCCCAAACCCAATCCTACCCCTAAAGAATATTCTCTCATTTATACCTTGATGAATGTTCCCTTTATCTCATCCTTATTCACTTTGATCTTTCTCTATAAATAGAAGGGAATAGGGTGAGAAAAGGGGAGGAAGAGAAGGGTAAAGAATAATTAGACAAAAATCAAAACCTCTTCATCACAAGTGATTCTCATCACCATCATCACTCATCCATCTCTCACTCACTCAGCAATCACCGCCACAGCCACCTCGCCACCACCTTCACTCGAGCACCATCACCACCTCCGGACAGCACAACCGCCACCACCACGAAACAGGGGCGTGACAACCCTGTTTCACGTCAGCGCCACCTCCATCACCGTCCCTGTCCATCATCCATCAACCAGCGTCATCCATCAACCACCATCACCTCCGGACACCACATCGCGAGCCACCACAACCACCGCGAAATAGAGCCGCCATCACCGCGACTTTGTTCCGCCTAGCCACAGAGCCATAGCATCTCTCACATCCGCCATCTCGGCCTCTCTTCGTCTCGACCTCCTTCTTGTCTCCCTCCCTCACGGCCACCATCACAGAGCGGCTCATCCGCGGCGCACAACAACCGCGACAGCGGAAATAGGGGAGCCTCCTTCTCAGATCTCTCTCTCTGTTTTTGAGTTTTCTCGCCGTTTCCTCACCTTCTCTCTTCTTTTGCAGGTTTTGGAGACAGTTGGAGGACGAGGACACTCGCATGAGCACGGAGGAAGGCGGAAGTAGCACCGCAATCGGCGCTATCGCGCTGGAGACGAAGGACACTGTTCCTCTGGCGGGAGAATGAGTCAAACTATTTTTGGCTATTCACACCCCCGGATCTGCTATGTACCACCACATAGCGTTTTGGGAACATGTTTCTCGGGATTCATGTTCGGACCATCTGCTGATCTGCTGAGTACCACCACATCAAGTTTGCGACAAACCAAAGGGGTTGCATAATTCATTTTGATTTATTTTACTGAATTGTGTGCTTAATTGTTAATTACAATTTATTTCTGAATTTCTGATAAATTGCTTTCACCTTTCATGTTCGAGAAATTAAACTTGATATGTTTGGTAGTTAGAATTACCCTTTATCAATATTCAAAGCATGTGCTAAAAATGTTAAGCTTAAACTTTGATTAAGTGTGCCCTAAAAAGACACTTAATACTTGGTAAGAGCATATTTGCTTGAAATAATTTGTTAATGTTTGATAGAAACATGATATAATTTGAATTGGATTTTAACGATCACATATTCGGTGTAAGCAAGAGATTCTCATATCTAAAGCTTCTCGTTTAAATTTTCAGTAATTTAGATTTAAATAGTTTTGCTAACCCATTAGTGAGTCCAAGCCCACAAAATCCATTTTTTCTTTTATTTTATTTTTCTCATTTTTTAATTTATTTTAGTTTAGTTTTTAAAACACTGTAACCCCATTTTGTTCTAAATTAGTTTAGATAAATTCTAAAATTCAATTGCACTCACTTTCCTCGTGGGATCGACCCATACTTGCCGTTGTCTACCAGTTAGGCACCGTGCACTTGCGGTTATTACAAGTGGGTTAAATTAACCTATTTATTTAGGTTAGTTAAGCTCACATCAATGGATAAGAGAGTGAGGAGGATAAGAGGAAATAGGAGAATAATAAGAAGATAGGAGGAAGATGAGGAGGAGAATAAAATATGTGAGGGAAGAGGTAACGGCCTGATGAGGCCGGTGGTGGTGGTACTTGATGGAAAAGATAAGAGAGGGATAGAAAAGAAAATAGGTAGTATGTTATATATATATATATATTAGGGGCGAGCATTTGAGACCGAAAACTCGGTCCAAACCGAAAACCGGACCGAGCGATCCGGTCTGGTCCGGTTTATACTGTTATTTTATAAGTCGATTTTAAAATCCATCCCGGCCCAAATACGTTGGTCCAGTTATCGGTTCCTATTCTCAAAGCCCAATGGATAACCGTCCGCTACCAAATTTCTCATCAAGTTTTGAAAACCCACAATGCTGAGCAGGCCTCATTTGATGTGTGATGGGTTGTTGCTGCCTTGTTTCATGCAAAATGCATAAAGAATGGGAAAAAAAAAGGAAGTGGAGTGAGTGGTTGTGGTTACATTGTCAGTCTTAAAAAGCATGTCCCAATAGATTGGGACCCGGGGGTGCTACTGCGCACAAATCACAGCCGTAGGATCTGATCTGACGGTCCAAATCGATGGACTTAAAGAAATATTATTTCACAACTTTTTTTATCGTTGGATTCGACTTAAATTTTTTTTTAATTTACCCCCCCCCCCCCCGGATCCCACTTATTCCATCTCCTCTCTCCAAACTTTCCTTATTTTTCTTCTCTTTCTTGTTTTTATTTTCTTTTCAACTCTTCTTCTTCTTCGTTTGTTTCAGCTCTTCTTCTTCTTCAACTGACCCACACAATTACAAGAAGAATCCACAATCAGAAAAATTATGAAATTAAAGCTAAAATCTTGAGAGACAAAAATACTACAAGCCACTGCCCTTCAAATAAATCCAAGAATAACAAATCCCCATCAATGCACAACTACCCATCAATGCTCCATTTTTTCATATTGTTGTATTCAAGTTGGATTGCTTTTGAATTCAAAGTATTTCATTCAAGAAAACATATTTTCATTTCAAGGTCATTAGATACAAATAATTTAGAAATCAAACTGTTGGATTGGATTGGATTTACACGCATTTTGTGTTCTATTGGTTATAATAGAGAAGGAAAAACTAAACAATGAACTGAGAAGTGCTACTTTTACTTCACCGTCTCCTCTACAAACGATATCTTTCTGCTTCCTCTCTAATACACTCAATTGACCTATCAAGCCCACCCATTTTGGGACTCTCATCATAGTTGTTAATTGCAGACTCAATAGAAGTTGATAGCCTTCTACTATGGATTGAAGCAGTTTGTTCACTTCTAGTATCATCAAATCTTTCTTGCAATTTCATTAACAAATTGGAGTAAATCACACCTCCATTTGACATCAATAAGAGCTTTGAATGAAGTATGCTTACAGTAGATCTACGAGGAGGACGAACCGATTTTGAGTGAGACCTGTAATCTTTGGGAGGAAGACCACGATTTTTTGCCAATCGAATAGTTGCTTGAGCTCTAATCAAAGCTTGCATACTATGTAGGGTTGCAGTAGCTTGTTTTCTCACAAGATAACCTCTAACTAGAGCTTGTAGCATGACTAGTCTCTTTAAAGCACTAAGAGTTTTTCTTGCCTGATAGAGAATTAATAAACATTCAACAGTAATAACTAAATTGAGCTAAGAATTAATAACACAACCATTAGGCTTAAGTTGCAAGCTAAAATCCCCATTGGTTTGTGATAATCTACAGATTTGAACATAAATTAAACATACCCATTGGTTTGAATTCAAAGATTAGCACACCCATTGGACTAAATCTTAAGAAGCACATAATTGATAAACATTGAACAACATGAATTTGTAGAAGTATACTAATTTGCAGAAAATTCAAAGGGAAATTTTACCAAATATCCGCGAAAGATGGTCTAAAATCTGAATCTTCACTGTAGCCCATCTCTCCCTTCCACCACCAAACATAGTTCCCCTTCCATGGCTAGTAAGCCTCACAACAGCCACAACTGCCTGTGCAAGTAGCGACCGCAGTGGCTGCAGCCACTGCAATTGTGTGCTTGTTATGCTTTTTTTTCTCAGTTTCAGTGTAATAAAATCTTAACCAAGCAGCCTCAGCTGGTGGTATATTGGCTGGAATGTTGCCTGGGATCGGACCCACACCACCTGAATCTCTCCCAGACTTTCCAAAACTCCATTTTTTTTTGTCTCTCCTGTCACTACCACTTGCACTAGAATTCTCTCTTTGTTCATTCTCCTTCCTCAACAAGAACAAGAGAGAAGAAAAAGAAGGAAAGTTTGGAGAGAGGATAATCAGGATATGGAAGAAGTGGGACTCGGGGGGGGTCAATTAAAAAAAAAAGGTCCAATCAAGCGATAAAAAAACTATGAAATAAAAAAATTTTAAATCCATTGATCTGGACCGTCGGATCAGATCCTACGGTTGTGATTTGTGGGCAGGAATCCCCCGAGTCCATGTGCATATTCCCACGTGAATTGATGAACAAATATCAAAAGGGGTTTCATATTTTCCATTATAGAGTCTAGAAACTAGAAATTGTGTCACTTGAAACATCAAAAAGGGTTTCATATATTATAGTGTGTTGTCAATGGTTTGTGTTTTGGATCACTAGTTTTTTTTTTTGATCATTAGTTGCAATAGAGAGAGAGAGGGGTTGATTAATTGCAAAACAAAACTTATAAACCCAACAGTGGTTTTGGAATGGGGTGGGTTGTCACTTCACAAATATACATCATAATCATGATGGGATTTGAATTTGGATGGAATAAAGAAATACATTTCATGTCCTTTTTTCTTATATTCTAGTAGAAAGAAATCTTGAGATTAAAAAATTGATTGGACCGAGAACGACTCGGCCTGGCCCAAAAAATTGGTCAACCGAACCCTCGATTAACCAGCTAATCTGGTTTGGGCTCAGTCTTTAAAATTTCAAACTTTCAAATGTCGGGCCGATCTTCGATTTGGGTTAGGCGGGTCGATTAACCGGACCTGTCCAACCCTAATATATATATATATATATGTATGTATATTAGGGTATTCCCTGTGCCGTTGGCACAATAAAAGTTTAACATGATAAATATAATTTATTCTATTTTAAATATTAAGATAAATAATCATCAAAATGTTGGTTATCATGCACTATTGAGTATTGATGCTTTAAATTCTTATATTTGGATAAATTTGTATAATTTGTAATATAGGGTAGGAGTAAAAAAAAAAATTAAAGCCTAAGACCCCCCAATCCTCCACGCGCCTATCTCCTCTCATTCCCTCACAGTCTCGGCAGCGCCCCTTCTTCTTCCCACAATCCCAGCGGCAATCGGCCCTTCTTCTCCAACATTCTCTCATAGTTACTCTTATTCACTCAGATAAAGGTAAGAACTCTCTCTCTATCTCTCTGTGTCTTCCTCTTTGTAGTTCTTTCTAATCGACCTTTCATAGAAAATCCCAAAATTACGAACTCCGACCTGATCGCCACCCACCCAACTCCTTTTTGACATGAATCACCACCACCACCCCACGGTTCTCTTGCCCGAATCACCATACCCCTTTTTTGGAACCGTTTGGAACCTCTTTTTATTTTATTTTATTTCAAAGTCAGAGCCAAAGCCACTCTCTTCCTCCCCCACCCCTTCTTCTTCTGATCGAATTTATCTTTCCACTACTTCTTTCTCTCCTCCTCCGTGCTTTCATCTAACCTTCTATGCATTCTCATCTCCTCTCCCTCCCCAGATTTAGATTTCGCCTGTTCTTCACTATCGTCGTTGATCCTCCTTTTTACTGTTGTGGTGAAATTATTTGGTTCGGAGATGAGGTAGATTTCGCTATCTGGGTTATGTTTCATTTAAAGTTAGAAACAAAGGATTTAGCAATTTTTCGATATGGGCATTGTTGTATTTGATTAGGTTGGTGGATCGGGTTTTGTTGAATTTGAAGAATCAAATGGGGTTTTCTGTTTCTTTCGGATTTTTTGTGATCTGAATATTGTTTTAATAGATTGAATTTGAAGATTATTATTATTATTTTCCTTGAACAAGGTAGGCAGATGGGATAAGGAAGAAGAATTGGTGATTGAGTTGTTCCTTGCGAGCTTTACGGACATCCAGTGGAGATGTTATTTACTGGACAATTATTCAATACAAAGTCTTACATAACTTTTTGTTGGGCAGGATTCACTGACGGAAGACAACCTGCTGTGTAGTTGAAGAGAAACTAAGGGTTTAGCTCTCCAACTCTCTTAACGCAACCAAGCAATCATGGACACCACAAACACAAAACCAGAACCCCCCAAACCCTTGAACCCAAACTGCCTACCTCTCTTCTTCGAAGGCATCTCACTCATTCTCTCCCGATGGACTGCTCTTCAGATGGCTGTCCGAGACGAGTGGGGCGGCAGGAACTCTCGCTCCAACTATGACCAGTTGGCTGCAGATATCTTCAAATGGTTCACCAAATCAAAAGGTATCCACAAAGTTCAAAATTTTTTTTGTGGGAAATTTAGTGGGTGTTTGGAGATTTTCATGTGGGGTGGAATTACAAACAAACAAGATGCAATCTTTGAAGTAAATATATATATATTTTTTTTTGGGTTAGTTGGATTTTGATAGTTATATTTATTTTTGTGTTCTGGTGTTCAGAACCTCTATATATTGACGATTTGGAAGATATGCTTGATCAAAACATGATTGCTTACTTCTCTGCCGAACTCGAGGACGGCAGCCTTGAGGAGGTAGGCTCACCATTTACCCAATTTTTTGACAAGTATTGGTTGTAGTTAACAGTAACACCCGTAGTTTTTCAATTTACTACTTTTGTGTTCTTGTTAAAATAATATAGATATACGCATGCAGTAGCATTGGTTCTATGCATGTTTGGTATGTTATATTGTATGATGTGGAATTTATTCAGTGAATATAAGATTTGAATAATTTCTCATTTGAAGTTGTGTTTCTAAAGTCTTATTTCGGTCGGCCAGGTTGTATTTTTCAAAATTCACTTAACTCTCCTTACCTTCCGAATATCGGGATGGGATTCCATTTAAGGTGTGTATAATGTAATGACCTCATTTTTTCGAAGTTGCCAAAATTGTGTTATCTCCGCATCTGGACTTCAGAAAAAAATATTTTAATTGTATTTAAACAGTCTCTCATAGTGTATGTTTGTAGTTCATAAATAATGCATGAGTTTAAATGATTTTAGTGGTAGATGGAATTAATTAGGGGCACAAATAGTTACATTGAGCTTGGATTCAATTATAGGATTTGGACTTGGGACATGGGTTCCTTAAGTTTGAGATTGGTCAGTTTTTTTTTTAATAATTTTTTTTATGTTGTTATTTTGCTAAACAAAGGGAGGAAGTAAAAGAAAAGAGAAACAAAAGAAAGGGGAAGAAAGGGACAGGAAATAGAAGTTGAAGAGAAGAAAGGCGAGAAATTGGGAGAGAGAGATGGAAAATGATGGTGAGAGAGAGGTGTTGGCGGTGCTGTGAATGGTGTGGGAGAGGTCACAAGCGAGTGAGGGTGCGTGTATGCAAGGGATGGGACGATGGCATTGGTTTGTGAAAGGTTATTGCGTGGATTGGTTGCGCAATGTTCTCTCTCGCCATCCTCGCTCTTCCAGTTTCTCCCCTCTTTTCTCTTCAACATCTATTTCCTGTCCCATTCGTTTATCTCTCCTTTCTTTTTCTTCCTCCCTTTGTTTAGTAAAAGAATAACTTTAAAAAACCCTAACCAATCTCAAACCTAAGGAACCCATTACCCATGTTCAAGGAAGCACAAACTCTTCGAAAGCTTGTCGAATTAGTGTCTGACACGTATCTGACACCGACACTCGCTTGACACGCGTTAGACACTTGGTCAACATGTCGGTAGGTATCAGACGCATGGTCAATGTGGTCAACGAGTGAGACACACTTCCGATACACTCGAAACTTGGTCAGGACACCATCAAGATATGAAAATCAACTTTGTTTTATTTTTTACTTTTAGATGTTTGCAAATTTATCCATCTGAAGTGAATGACTGTTACGTTTGTGATTTCAAACAAATAGGGCAAAAGCCACTAAAACATAAAGGCAGTCTACGTTTTTCTTAATCATTGCTTCTTCTTCTTCTTCTCTAATTTGCTTCTTCTCTCATCTACTTCTTGTCTAATATACTTTTTTCTCTACTTTATTTTTATCTTGCAACAGAGTGTGAAGAAGGCACTCTAGGAAGACACTTTATTAGATTATTATTTATGTTTATATGACTTGCTAAAAAATAATATGACGTTTTGAAGTGTCCCCGAGTCCTATTTTTTTTAAAAAGGTCGAGTCGACGTGTCATATCCGTGTCCGGTACAACGCACGTGTCCGTGTCCATGTCCATGCATCCTTGCCCATGTCCCAAGTCCAAATCCTATAATTGGGTCCAAGCCCAAAGTAACTATTGTGCCCCTTATTAATTCTATCTAACGCTAAAATCATTTTTTAAACCCATGCATTATTTATGAACTATAAACATACACTATGTGAGATTGTTTAAATACAATTAAAATAATTTTTTTTTATGAAGTCAAAATGCGAAGTTAATACAATTTTGAAAATTTCAAAAAAAATGAGGTCGTTACATTATACACATCTTAAATGGAATTTTGTCCTAAAATTTAGAAGGCAAGGAGAATTAAGTGAATTTTGAAAAATACAACCTGACAACCGAAATAAGATTTTAGAAACACAATTTCAAATGAGAAATTATTCAGATCTTATATTCAGAGAAAATTTTCCATATCATACAATATAACACACCAAGCATGCAGACACGATGCTACTACATGCGTATATCTATATTATTTTAACAAGAACATAAAAATAATAAATTGAAATTTATTATACAAAAATATTTATTAAGGCCATTGAAAAAGTACGGGTGGTATGTTAACTTTCCAAAATTGAAGACTTTTGTGACTTTTTTGTAAAGTTAATTAATAGTGTTTAGTTATTTGAATTTGT
Source organism: Berberis thunbergii (assembly GCA_003290165.1). Lineage (NCBI taxonomy): Eukaryota > Viridiplantae > Streptophyta > Magnoliopsida > Ranunculales > Berberidaceae > Berberis > Berberis thunbergii. The sequence goes on along the minus strand of QNQO01003510.1, from coordinate 15,641 downwards.
GCCGGAAGTTTAGGCGAGTTCTCTATTATGAGATGGAGTACCCTTTGTGATTTTGGGTATGAGCAGGCTGAAGATAGGGCCATATGGGACTTAGTGCTATAGAGTTGGCATGGCATTGTATGATTTAGGTTTGGGAGAGCCGTGTGAGCGGTTAGTGCTGTTATTTTTGTGGGCCTAGAGTTTGGGGTCTTTGGTATGTGCAAGTTGGCATTTTGCTTGTCTTTTTGGGTACGGTTGATCTCAAATCCTTTTTGAGGTCCCTAATGGACCAATTCGGGATGTTGTAGGTTTCTGTTTCTCTGATGCGTTTCTTATCCTTCTAATAATCTTTTCTTGGTAAAAGAAGAATAGGTCAGTATTGAATGAGCATTGTATATTACATCACTATTTAGAATTAGCTTGGAGTAGGATTAGCACCCAAAAGTTCAATATACTGAAATTCTATTGCACCAGAAATGAATCTGCGGGATGTTACTGAGCTTCCAAACACATGCTTTGACCTACCAAAGTAGTTAATTGAATATGTTGTGTATATTCTTATTATAACCCCATCATCAAAGAGAGCTCGGAGAAAAGGGATGGTTGCAGAGTTAACAGAATTAGAGCTTTCAATACATTCATGTTTGACTTTGAGCTAGTAGATTTTTGTCTCAAAGGAGATCGATTTACTTGTCGAACCATGATGTGTGTGTCAATTAGACACCCTGAGATATTTGGGAACTTCACTAAAAAGATTGATAGTAAAGGCGGGTGCGGGGGGGGGGGTTGATCGATGTTTTAATGCTGCAAGCTTGCAACCATTTACATCCTCGAGTGGTCCTGGGACGTTTAAGTTTGAATTGATGTGGTTCGAGCACCAAATCATTATTGAATTTGTTAAGCAGAGCTGGGTGAGCATTGAATGTGCAGGGCAGTATCTCCTATGGAAGAAGCTGAAGATAGTGAAAATATATTTGAAGGATTTGATTTTTGGGAAATTAGAATGTTTAAAAACAGAAAAAGAAAAATTATTGGAAGAGCTGGATAGACTAGAACAAGATAAAACTCACTAAAGAAGAATGGAGGAAGAGATGCTCGGGGAAAATAGAGCTCAATAAACCTTAAAGGGGACTTCATAAACTGGAGGAGGTATGAGGTGAGGTAGATACAACAATTTTTTATAAAATTAATTTCATAAACTTCACAATCTCGGATGAATGAAGAATATGATTGAGGTTAACCAGTGGTTGAGGAAGTATAATGGTAAATCACATGTTAGAATTCTATAAGGATGTGTTCAGTGAAAGGGAAATGTGGTGTCGTACTCTTGATCTTGAAGGTCGGAATATCTTAACGCTAACATCAGACCAAAGCAGTCGGCTTCAGGCTTCGAGGCTGATGTGTTGGGGGCAATTCAGGGTTTTGCATCTGATGTATCCTCAAGCATTCATGGATATTATTTGCAATTTTTCGCAAAATGTTGAGAGCGAGGTGGTTAAGTTTGACTTCATGAATATAGTGAGAGATTTCACCAACAAAGGGTATCTTGATTGGCATTTAAACATAACACTCATCACATGGATTTCGAAAGTGAAGGGGGCATCATGAATAGAAGAATTCCGATTACCAGTCTCATTTCAACAGTTAGTAAAACTATCTCAAAAAATCCTATCAGATAGATTGAAATGAATAATTCCTTTACTCGTATCTCCATTCCAAGCAGCAGAAGTGGCGGGTATGCTATTGGTGGACGGATCAGTAATTGCAAATGAAATCAAGATGTACAGGTCTGGTGTGCAAACTAGATTTTTCTAAGGATTCAACTCTATCAGCTGAGCATTCATTGAGCACATGCTTAATCCAATATGGTTTTGGTAAAAAATGGCATAGGGTCTTAACTCTGCTGCATGCATGCAACATCATTCTCCCTCAACTTCAATGGATCTCCAAGGGTTTTTTGGGGCATCTCGAGGAATCTGGCAAGGGAATCCATTGTCTCCATTACTATTCTCTTTAATGGCTGAGCCCCCTTACACAAATGTGACAAATGGTGCACAAAGCAAAATGCAACAAACATGATATCTGGGTTTAAAGTATCGCAAGATGGTATGTCTACTCGCATTTTATAATATGCAGATGATACAGTTCATTCCTCAATCCATCTGTACAACAACTCAGGTATACTAGTTCCACCCCTCTTTCACTTGAAGTTGAGGCTGGGCTTAAAGTTAATTTTTGCAAATCAATTTCATTTTCAAACGCGGGTACTTCCATCACAATTTGTCTTCCTTTGGCCACAACTAAAAAGATAGAAGGGCATGGGATCAAGTGGTGGAAGGATAAGGGGCGCTTAGCTGTGTGGAAATCCAAATATAACTCGAAAGCAAGAAGAGTAACACTCATAAAAACTTCTTGTGGGGAACCTCGTCCGCTTTGAAGTAATATCATTTAATTAGATGCGATTTAGTGTGTAAAATTGTAAAAGAAATCCAATAGTGCTCTATTGGATATGGATTTGGAATGGAGGAATTGGCAATGTGGAGGCTGTGACTAGTGGAGAAATATGGGATGCATGGCTGATTCACTAGTCCCGTCATTGCCTCATATGGATTTGGCAAGCCATCATGGATTTAAAGCCCTACTTCCAAGAGCATATTACCTTCAAAGCCAATAATGGTGATTAAGTCAACTTATGGGAAGATAAATGGATAGCCGAATAACCACAAAAGTTTATGTTTGGAACAATATGTAGCAGTATACACAAGCAAAAACTAGGCACGGTTGCCAGTAGATAGGGATGGCAACGGGGCGGATTTGGACAAATCCATCCCTGCTCCGTCAGGGATCGCGGATCTCCGAATTCGCCCCGAATATCCGTTTATATATTTTGTTAAAAACCATAGCCGCCCCGAACGCATTGGCGGATATCCGCCCCGCACTAATTAACCATTTAATTTAAAAAAAATGTTGAATGAATTAGAATAGAATATTGATTTCAATTCTCTAACCATTTACACATACATTTGTTACCCATACATACAAAATCAATTGAAGAAGCAAAACTCGAATGAAAAAGAAAAATCGATTGAAGAAGAAACATGTTAGGTTGCAAACCCAATTAGTAATCCTTGCAAAATCGATCTCAGATCTGGCTAATTCATGCAAATCGATCCCCTTATTTGTTTCAAATCTGGCTAATCCCAACAAAACGAGATGAAAGAACAGACGAGATGAGAAAGCAGAGAGGTGAGAGTAGAGTGCAGAGCGAGAGCAAAGAGGCGAGAGCAAAGCGAGAGAGGCAGAGCGCAAAGAGGCGAGAGGGGCTGAGCGCGGAAAAGGAAGCTGCAAGGCTGAGCAGAGAGCAAAGAGGAAGCTGAGCACTCGCAGAACAGAGAGCAGAGGCTGAGATATGTGTGTGAAAATTGTGTAGGGTTAGGGTTTTGTTAAGGGCTTAAAGTTATTTTGGTAAAATACTTATATAAACGAATATCCATGGGGCGGATATGGCCAAAACCGTATCTGCCCTTAATAAGAAATGGATACAGTTTGGATATCCGTATCCGCCCCAACATCCATATAGCATTAACCAAATCCGCCCCAAACGGGGCGAGTGGGGCGGATATCCGTGAAAATCCGCCCCATTGCCATCCCTAGCAGTGGAATGACTGAGAGGTGAATATTGGAACAATACCTACAACAAAAGGCTCCGGATCACTGGCTATGGGATAAACAAACTAGAAAGTTCAGTGTGAAGCCTTGTTATGAGCTATTCACTAGACCACAATTTCAAAGTCAGCAGAACACAACTGAATCTGATTTTTCAGCCCCAAGAGCCAATTTTTTATATGGACACTATCGCAGACGTGTGTTCTAACAAGAGATAATTTGGTGAGAGTGCTTATTATCGTAAAAATTGTTCACTTTGTGGAGCGAAACAATAATGTATTAACCATTTATTCATCATGTGCGTGGCTTTGAAGTTGTGGGCATCTCTTGTGAATAAGTGCGGAGGAATCATGCCTCTCACCACCTTAGTAAGAGTGCAGGCAAAGCGGTGAGAGTAATTCTTTCTATAACACTGGAACCAGGTTGTGGGATAGGCTACTAAACTACTCTAATGGTGACAACTTGGGGAAAGCAAAATGCAAGTGTTTGTGAAGGGTCAAATCCTTAACAGTTACGAATGGAAATTGAGGGCTCATTATGGTCATGTGAAGTTACTTGGGGACATTTGGAAAAATTGTTGTTTCATGACTCAGTTCCAGTGGTTTCAAATTAATGAAACGCTTGTTTGTTCGCAAGTTTCTCACTTGCGTTTCATTATTAATATATTTTCCATATTTTTTTTGAAAAAAAAGTTGAAAACTTGCACTTTGTTCGTGTGCCATGTGAGTTGTGTTTTTGTGATTGATCTATTGTTAGTTTTACTTCAATATATCGTACAACCAAATGAATTCTAGTATAGGGTCGGGATTTGATCGAAACTAGTTTTTTGACAACATACAGTTCCAATTTGCCTTTTGGGGTTATGTATTTTAACAAGATATAATCTCATAAGGGAGATCATGAAAAAAATAATCAACATATTCCAATGAATGTATGTGATGCAAACTGAAAATATGGTTTCACACACACAGGATACAGTTCTATATAAAATAAGACAATGGAAGAGGGAGAAGTAATACAGCTGTAAAAGTTTCACATTTTATTTTTATGAAACGCAGTACAAACCCCTATTACAATTTTTGTCAAACTCGAATATCCGTTTATATAAATTTTTAAAAACCATCTCCCCCCCGGTTGGATTGGCGGATATCTGCCCCGCCCCGCCCCAATATCCGCTTATTTTATTATTATTTTCCTAAAAGTAATCATCAATTCAAATTTTAAGAGAATAAATCTAATATCTAAACCATTAAACATGCCATAATCTAAAATGCTAGAACTCTCCAAAACATGAACACATGTTCCACGTCTCTCAAACAATCAATTTGCCCACAAAAGATCTTACAAATAAAATCATTTGATTCATATGATCCCGATCTTGTTTGGGACATCCAATGCATCAAAATCTTGGTACCATCATGCCTGATCAAAGTTCCCGATTTTCTCGTGTTTCTTCATCAAGGTGGATGTACCTGACTTGATTCCCTTGGCAGTCTTTCAAGGTCTGGGCCTTTGGATCGGCTTTCTTTGCAATAACTTTTGATGGAGGCACCCATTGGAGAAACTTGAGTATCATCATGCCTGCAAATCCATCCCAAGGGGGTATTATCAAACCTGCAAATCAAAAACAAAACAAGGCAGATAAAAATCATAATTCCCCAATTTAATAAAAACCCAAAAACATCACAATCGAAAAACTTCCCAAAAATCACAGCATGATATTGTGGAGTGGATCTTGCTGCAACCTATTGAAATCCCTCATCAACCGCTTCCTCGCTGGAGTAGACAACATAAACGAACCTTTATGACTTCCAAGATCGAAACCCTTAAGTTTTCTCTGAAATCAAAGAGAGCGAATGGGAGAAAGAGGTGGAAATAGAAAAGAAAAGAAGATAAGCAAGAAGAAGAATCAGTGAAGAAGAAGAAGAAGATTCAGTAAAGTAGATACAACGAAGGGTCGATTCCTTCTGGATGTTGTAGTCCGCGAGGGTTCTTTCGTCCTCGAGTTGCTTCCCTGCAAAGATCAGCCTCTGCTGGTCCGGTGGGATGCCTTCCTTATCTTGGATCTTCGCCTTCACGTTATCGATCGTTTCAGACGATTCGACCTCCAGGGTGATCGTCTTCCCCATTAGGGTTTTCACGAAAATTTGCATCTTCACTAGAAGAATCAGTAAAGAAGAACAAGATTCAATGTAGAAGAAGAAGAAATCAGTGTAAAAGAAGAAGAAAAAGAAATCAGTGTGAAGAAGAAGAAATCGGTGAAGAAGAAGAAATCAGTGAAGAAGACTGTGGTGGTGGATGGTGTCTGGCCACGAGGGAGAAGTGATTGAGATTAGGCTAGGTTTTTTTTTTTCAAAGCCATTTTGTACAAGGGAATGAGGGCATTTTAGTAATAACATGTAGATAAACGGATATTCGTGGGGCGGATATGGCCAAATCCGTATCTGCCCCAAAATAGTGACGGATACACTTTTGACCCCAAAACCGCTCCAAAATCCATTAAAAAAAACCAATCCGCCCCAAACAGTGCGGGGCAGAGCGAATATCCGCGAAAAACCGCACCACTGCCATCCCTAATGTCAGGTTCGCGTTTTATTTTTTCTGATCCTATAATGAAAAGGGTCGCGTTTGTGTCCTATATGAATGACCCAACCCGTTGCTGGTCTATGTTGGGTATAGAGGAATCTTTTGAGTATCTATGGAATTGTATTTGTGATTTGCTAATGTATCATCGTTTATTTATTTATTTTTAAATTTTGGCTTGTAATGCCTTGCAGGTTGCAGAAAATTTGATGGTTATGCATGAAGAATTTATGAACGGAAATTATGACTCATTGGAGAAACTTAGGGTATCTAATTCTACTGCTGCATCTGTTGCTCTCAGCAGAGAGGTAAGTGTTTTTTTACAGCACTTGTGCAGACAGGTTTCCTGCTTTCAGTATTTGAAACTGGTCAAATGATTTCTAGTATATCACCCATATATAGCAAGGGTTAACAAAGTAACATTTTCTAGGGAAGAGCATTCAGTACTGTGGGGACTACCCATATATAGAAGTTGGGCATAGACTTCAGTTGTCCTTTTTTACCCGTTTAATGTACAAGGTGCACTATATATCAGTTGGTTCTTAAAATTCTTTTATCATTGACGTATGAGATTTACTCATACTTCATAGACTGATTAATTTTGATTCTTATTTTTATTCATGCTACATTTCACCAACCTAGGGCCTTTTAAACCATGTCTTTTTTAGGTAGATAATCTCCCCAAGATGGGCACAACATCCACAAAATTCGTCATTTCTGAAATTTATAACCCCATCAAAATTAACGGTTGAAAACAATCACTCCATAATGCTTCTTACTTTTAATGGGACTGAAATATCAGATATAATTTGGTATCGATTCGATATCAATTCAAACAGGTTTGAATCCCATCCGAATCTGGTCATATTATCTTCTTTGAAACCTGAATCAACTCCAGAAGAAATACTGATTAATTTCGGTCCAATCTAATTTGGTTGAAAGTAAAATCTTGAATATCAAAAATACATAACTTAAGAAGGTACATTCAAATTTGAATGTAATCCAGAAGCAAAAACTGATTACGTCTGGTCCAATCCAATTTGGTTAAAATTAAATCTTCGAATATCAAAATGTAACAAAAAAGCTACAAGTTGTGATATACTGATATGTTAAAGGTTACTACTTACTAAGGAGATGTTTAAACAAAGGTTAGGAGATGTTTAAACTTTAAAGGTGCTTTGTTGTTGAAGCAGGAAGAAGAGAAGAGATTCTTAATAATGATTGAAGTCATTTGAGTCAGGAGCTCTCATTTTTGTTAGTGTTATAAAATGAACCTTAAGCTGTCATTAAAAGGAGAACGAAGGTTTTTGTGAACTGAGGTGTTGTGACCCTTGTTCCTTGTCCGGTTGTTTAGGTTCTTCTTATTTGGCAAGAGATACACAACTGTTGAATAATGATGCTTTAGGGGTCCTTGTTTTAATGGAGGCGTATCTCTTTCTTTGGTACATGTCCTCCAGTCAAGTTAGCTGTAAAGGGTCAGCAACTGTATTCTTAATTGGTAGAATGTAATTGTTGTTCTTCAGTAACCACTATTTCCTGTAATCAAGGCTTCTAGGCTTTGTGTTTTCCAGTTTAGTCGGTCCTGTTACTGTTTATCTGACTATTACTTAAGCCATGTTCACCATGTACTTTTTTTAAAATGCGATTCTCTTTGAATCTGTACCATGGTGTTTTTACACAAGGCTCGTCTCTGAAAGTCTTGTTCGTCTCCATAGTAAGCTGATTTTGGTATCCAAAATCCCATATCTGTAGCTGGATTTTTCTTTTTCTTTTTTTCTTTGTTGCACACTTCAGTCACATATTAATTGCTTACTTGGGAGGTGCCAGCCCAATTTGTTGTAGCTGCATCTATTATCTTCATTTTGGCTGCACACTTCAGTCACATTTTAACTGTACAAATTATGACCAAATATTAAGGGTAGACATCAAGGTTCTAAATGTGGATGTCCTTGTGTTATCAAAGGCTGATTCTGTTCTGATTATGTCCCAGGTGGTCAATGAAGCTGACGATGAGATATCAGACACTGAGGGCTTAGAAATGGCAGTTGATGAACCAGAGCCAGTGGTGAACACCCGATCATCAACCACACCAGTGAATGATGTGCATAAACAAAGAGAAACACGGAACAGAGAAACAGAGGACGGGTGGACTGTAGTTGGGTCTAAGAGAAACAAGGGTAGAAATCATTAAGTTACATGCTTCTGAGTACTCTCCAGTTTTTACCGATGTTTGCAATATCTCTTATCTTTCGCTTGTTTGGCCAATGTTAGCTAGCTACTACAACTAAACATACCCTATTCTGTTCAATATCAAGGGATATCATATTCTGCTTATCTGTATGTTATAGATTATATAGCTTCTTGATTGAAATCTTGTGTTCACTCTGAGTTTGAATAACTGTGGTGGTTGATATTTTGGAAAATTTTCATTCTAATTAACTAGCGGACCTGCATACAGCGTGGTGCATCATTATCGGATCGATCACTTTCAATTTTCAAGGCCTTTACATCTTTATCAAATTGTTTTACAGTTTTCAGAAGGATCTTTGATAACTGTGGGTGAGGGAAACTATGGAGTTGGGAGACTAGATACACATTATTATCAGCTATGAAAAGTCTTCCATCAAATTTTAACAAATCAGTGTGCAAGACTGTCCTGATTGTTGAAAAATTGTCTCACTAAGTTATTCTTATCTAATTGTCTTAGATGTGCCTTTTTGGTTCCCCGATCCAAAAAAGCCTAGTTGACTACGCCTGCTACACCCCATAGTCACATTGATAATGGCTAATCTTCTAAAAGCGACTGGCCAAATTTGGCTTTTCAAATAGCCTAGTCGATTGGGTTACGTCACAATCCAATTTTGAATGATTTTGGCATCCCAATCACTTGATCTTGGTCCTCACTCGAATTTGACTTTGTTTCGACGAACATTGGGTTGACTTTCTTAACTTCTTCGTTCAGCCTGGTCTCACTCTTTGTTGTTTTAACTTAGTGTTTGTGACTTTGACTTTGACTTAGTAATCACAGATTGATTTTGGTTTTTACAAATTTAACTTTGGTATTATTCATGAATTGCATGACCCTTGAATGATCTTTCAAAGCCTACGACTACTACCCAAATTCTTAATACATGCTTATAATTTCACCAAATATTTTTATTATATACTCATAATTTACAAGTACATTTACTTGCCATGAGCATTGTGCAATGCACCAACTCTTCTAAGCATTGTACAGTTTCCTGAGCTAGTGATACTGCACCAAATGCCCTAAGTATTGTCTATGCGAGTGATTTCGTTTTTCGAGTTCATTTCAGTATCCTGATTTTAAGAAATATTTCGGTGTGTAAAGAAAAAACGAGAAAATTTTGAAGATACATAAAAATATATAATGAATTTCGAGAGTATTAAACATATTAAATGAAGTCTAAATACCGAGAAATGAAACAAACATGAAATCGATATATAATTAGAAAATCAGGGGGATGGTTTTAAAAAATCAATAAATAATTAAAAGAACTGATAATATGAAAAATCCTGAAATTTACAAAAAAAAAACTTTCGTTGAAATTCCGTGAAATCACATTCCTTATCGTTGCGGCAAAAACCTATGGTTGGTGTGCCCTAAGAACTCAACGTGTCAATAGTAGCAACTTTGAGTTCTTCAAGATTTTCACTTTTGCCAATGGATAAAGCACTAGGCACCAAGGACGTTAAACGCAATGTATAATCATGAACAAATTGTTAAGGTACAAGGGCATCGAGCACTGTTTAATGCATCAACTCATCTAAATATTGTGTAGTTGTCCTGAGCTAGTTACAATGCACCAAGTGCGATGCATGAACATTGTAAATGTCACAAAGACTTATGGTTAGTGTGCCCAACGAATTAGAAATGCTGATACCAGCAACTTTGAATTCTTCAACTTTTTTTTCATTTTTTACAAAGGGCATAACATTAGCTAGTCAATCAATACGTTTATTTTGCTTTTAATTATTATATATGCCACAAACATCTATTTTAGTGTGCCCTATTAGTGACACGAAAATAGAAGGATTAGTCCAAAGCTCAGTGCAAGTCTAAAAGAAAGGGAGTGTCATTTCCGTTTCAGAATGGGTGAAGAAACACAAATAGGCGAGGCAACCCCCTCCCTTCAATAGAAAAGAGGCCAAACGACCTCCATCCTCTATAACTCCCCACTTTTATTTTAGAACGAGACGTTTACCTCCGATCACTAATTGAAGGCATTTACAATGATTTATTCATCTTATGCCTCTATTTATTCAAATTGATTGACATAGAGACCAGCCCTTCTCTCTGTCGAGGAAATGGGCGAGGGAGATGGGTGTAACCACTCATTTCCCTCGAGATGAGCGATAACACGCATTTTGTGGGGGATGGATGGTGTCACCCATCTCCCTCACACATTTCCTCGACACTTAGAATTTCTGCATAGAAACATAAAACAACTATAGATTTCCTTTTCCATCTTTTTCACTTTGACATTGGATAAGGACAATCAAACGCACTTATGATTTCTTCTTACAATTTTATTTATTATTATTTAATTTTATTGTTGTTGTTTACTTTGACGATGGGTAAAATGCATTTGGTAAGGACAATAATAGGTGTAATGCAATGATTTCTTCATCTTACACAACTTGTTAAATCAAATCACTTTGCCATATAACAACTTTAGATTATTTTTCTCACTTTGAGAGCGGGTAGAGCACCAGTCAACAATGATATAAAGGTGCATATCAGGACTTCTTCATCTTACGAAGACGTATATCTCTTTATTGACTGACTTGCCAACAGGAAACAACTTCAGGGTTTTTGTTCTGTTTCGCTTTTACAGTAGATTGTATATCTTAGGAAGAAATCTTCAAAACGATCTAGACTTGTGAAATAAGATTAAATTTTTAGAGCCAACAGCATGACAACTAAACGGTTAGAGCTTGGCAGATGATATCACTAGATCATGGGGTTTAAACCCAGCTTCCGACATCTTTAATGAATTTTGGGATTCTATAAAAACTCTGCTTGTCTTTCAAAAAAAAAAAATACGATTTTAGATTTCTTTTTCACTTTAATGGTGGATATAGCACCAATCGACGATAAAGAAAATTTGTATTCGATTAAACTATGAATAACGATCAAATTCACATACTAGCTAGTCTTCCACATCAAATACATTCATAAAAATCCTTCAGCGAATAACGATCAAACCATTATGACACTATTCAAAATTTTTGATAAAACCATTAACATCCAATTTCAAATAAATAATCCCTAAAAATGGATTTATACAGTTGCTAATATAACATTTTCACATCAAATATACACCGTTACTTTACATATGAAGAGGATCATTAAATTATGTCCCCAAAATACAATCATGAGTCTCCTATTTCGTTCATAAACTTGTCCACATATACCACCGCCCCAATTCTCCCTATATATAACAACGACAAAACATTTTTTATTTCAACTTTTGATACCACTATAATCTCTATTTGACATCACCACTCTTTTTTGAACCAGCTAAAGGATACCACCAAAAAATAGATTTATCTTCACTAAATCATCTCTTCTCAATAACAACAACATAGCCGCAAACTGCTCGCAGTCGACCGCACCGCATTTGTCCGCCCCGCCTTCCTTTGCCTTCTTTATCTCCTCCCCTGTATTTTCTTTACTTTTATCCTATATTCTTTCTACCATCTTCTCATCTCTCACCCTGATCTTCTAGCTAAGGGGGTGAGGGAGTGAGCGATCGATGAGGTAGCATAGGGAGAGAGCGATTGACGATGTAGGGTCAATTTTCTTCCTCTTAATCTCTAATTTTTTCTCTCTCGCCTCAACCTGTACGAGGATGAAACCCGTCCTCGCAGAGGTTGAGGCGAGGGAAATTTTTTCATCTTTTGTTTGATCTCTTCGAAGTAAGGAACCCATCCTTGCGGTGCCAAAATTTTCGCTCCACTTGACCCTTTACGAGGACGGGTTCCCCAAACGCAGGGATCAATGCAAGGCAAAGGAGAAAAAAAGATAGCAAAGGGCAATGACGAAACAGGAAGAAACACGGAGAGTACGGAATTGGAAAGAATTTTTTTTTTATAATAAGAGTTTTAAGTTTATATTAATAGCCTCAAAAGTGATAATATAAAAAAAAAAAAAAAAAAAAAAAAAAAAAAAAAAAAAAAAATGGGTGTAATATCATAATGGAGAAATTGTGATGTAAAAAATGTCGGGTCCCCTGTCAAAGTATAGATTTCTCCCAGCAACAACAAAAAACATCAAAACCTCAAGGGAGGCAAGAGCACATCCTCCCTCAGGTTCACATCTCAAAGTTACCAAAAAACCCATTGTTTTTCTCACTTTCTTACAGACAGTATATATATAAAAAAAAAAAAAAAAAAAAAAAAGAGTCACTCATCATCTCTCCACCATCTCTCCAAAAACCTCCATTCTGTTTCCAACACAACCCAAATTGCCCTCCTCTCTCACTAGGGCTCCTCCTCCTCCTTCCACCTCCACCTCCAAATCCATCATCATCTTCTTCTTCCATCTCAATCCATCCCACTGGTCTTGTTTTCCCTTTCCTAGCTATGGCCTTTTCTTTATCTCATTTTTAGTGAATTTTGACATAATCCATTTTTCTTATAGGTAAAGAAGAAGAAGAAGAAGAAGAAGATCGAGGATTCAGACATCGATAAACTCGACATCGCCGCGCCCTTCTCGGCTTCGATCCAGGTAAAAATATCAATAAAGATAAATTTTGTGCTCAATTTTTTGTGCATGCTGTTCTTCTTCTTCTTCTTCTCAAAATTGAGGAAATCAGTCGGGTATCAGATTTTCTTGTTGCATCTCAGGTGCATCCAAAAAGGGTAAAATGTTTTAATTCCACCCGTTGTAAAAACAAGGGCCCCCCACCGTGTCCGTCATGCGGTAGTTTTGATATGACCATTTTTCAGTTTTATTACACGGTAACTTCGCGAGTGGAACTGCGAAGTGTCTGAGGTATTAGTATTGTAGTCTTGAGGAGTACGTTCTCCAACAACATCCAACGGTGAACTAAGCGAATCGACAGCTACAATCTTGTAGGGTTTGTCTACCTTTGTAAATGGACAAAAATAACCTTGTATCTTTAGAAAATGTTGTGGGAATTTCGAGGATTTTTTTTTGGGTTTTGTTTGTTTGGAAGAATTATGAACATTATTTTTGATAATGAATCTCTATCCTTGAAGCATTTTAAAATGTGAATTTTTTATACAAATGTTTTTGCAATTTGTTTTCCTATGGCAAAAAAATATATTTTCTCAAAATGTCGAAAATTTTCCTTTTTCTAGCCCTTCTTATCTTTTTTGTGGTTTCCATGGAATTTTTTCTTTGAAGCAAGGATGATCTTAGTTTTTAAGATTATTATCAATTGTATTTTGAGTGGTTTTAGTTGTAAGACTTGAATATGGAGTCTTGAAGCCATAATGATAGACTAGAGGTGTAAACTTGTTTTGTTTATAGTCAAGTTTGATGCCTAAAAGATACTTGAAATTGTTAATTAAACACACTCATTCATTAATATGGTTAAAGACTTGGGGGTGTTGTTTTATTTAAGTGCTTCGAAGTTAGAACAAGCTTCTGATGAAATGTTTGTTTTGCTTTCTGAATGGGTTGTTTGTGTTGATTTGAAGTTTTTGGCATTTTGCCTACCGCCGCAACTCCCACCACAAACCACTAACATTATTTCTTATTCTCCACCTGTTTTTCTCCTCCAAACACCATGGAGATCCCCTTCCACCACCACCATAAACCATCCTATATTCCTATTTGTTCATCATACAATCTCAAGAGAAAGAGAAAGAAGTGAAGGAAGAGGAGGAGGGGAGAAGAGGGTGGTGGCAACACGTACTCCTCACGTGATAGAGAGGAGGTAAAGAAGAAGGGATGGTCCGGTCGGTGGATAAGAGGTGTAGCACAGTAGTCATTACAAATTTGAATCTATTGTGAGGTTATTATTTGAATGAACTTTCATTAAGCACTCCATGCTAAGTCGTCAACACCCCATGGTGCTTACTTCAATCATAACTAAAAACAGAAATTCAAATTTTAATCAGAACTAAAAACAAATACCATGTTTTTTGAGTGGCCCACTTCTTATTATTAAGACTTATGAGTCCAGAACAAAAAAACAAACACCCTCTTAGAGTTATTGAGATAGTTAGAAAATTTATTTCATTTGCCTCTTAGGATTATGGTTTAAATTCTATAAATTTTTTTATGAGTGAATAGTTTATTTATATATTTATTAGTTTCTAGAATTTTCTTGTATTATAGGGCCTTTTAGTTCCAAGAGACTATGGAGACACATTTGTGTAATAAGGGGGGCAATTTGATTATGGGGAGTCACTCTCCTAATGTTTTGTGAAGAACTGAATGTTACAAATTTGTAATGATTCCTTAATTGAGTTTCAAATATTTTACTATTAATTGGAGACGTGCATGGGAGTATACAAGTATGGTTCCTAATGCATCCATGTGACATAATCGTTGTATCTTGAGATAAAACGCTTATCCAAATTGTAAGCACAGTGGGACTAATCTTTCTTGACGAAAGTGTCAAACACACGCCTCGGTCGTCGGTCACCAATTTAATAAGTTATTTTCTTTTATATCAGAAATCACTTAATTTTTTTTTGGTTATTATGTTTATTCATTCTCATTAAAACACCTTCCCAATTTTCTAACAACCTCCTAGACTCAAATATCCTTTAAACATCAATGTAGCATACGATCTTGACAACTATATGTACTCTGTAAATTGTTATTGTTGCACTCATTTAGCAATGACACAAGTGCGATGTTGACAACTATATGTACTCTGTAAATTGTTATTGTTTGCGCTCATTTAGCAATGACACAAGTGTTTTGTGTGTAACAGGTTTCAGGCTCCATATTAATGGCTTCTGAACAGCAATCTGTCGAACTTGATATGCCTGATGAAAGCCCGTCTACGGGTTTAACGAAAGAAAATGGTCTAACTCTCCAACCTGTAGCAGCTGGTGCGTCAGGTGTAGGTTTTCCATATGCTCCCGTAGATTTTCCGAATCCCGGTGATGTATGGAGATGGAAGGTAGGAAAAAGGAAAAGCAAAGCTGGTTTCATGGCAGATAGATACTTATATCCACCGCTCCGTATTAGGAGTCTGGTGAAATCAATTCCTTTTGCTAGCTTACAGTCAGTCAGAGAATTTCTCCAAACCGAATTCCCTGATGTGACATTGAAGCCTTCTTATCTTCTTTCAGTTGGAAAATTCCTTCCCAAGATCACCCCTGGGGTAAGTTCTGAATTGAATCTATTTGTGATACAATCTACCTATATATAACATAATCTATATTACATATTAGCTCAGCTT
>QNQO01003509.1:0-57165 GCA_003290165.1 Berberis thunbergii | reverse complement strand
TTAACCTCAAATTCCTCTTATCATCTCATATTGTTTAACCTCCAAACCAGGATAGAATTTAAACCTCAAAATTGCATAATACCTTTCAAATTGATAGACCAACACACCATGAGGAATTTGTAGTTTAGCCCTATTACCCATGGTACATTTGGTATTGTTTTGACCTCAATGCCACAAGAAAAGATTTGATTTAGCCTCATAACTTATGAAATCAGTGCATAACCTCAAAGCAATGATCGAATTGAAACATCAAAATTGCATATAGCTCAATAGCGTATTGGATTTTAAACCTCAAAATTGCATCATTCCTTTATCTTCAAATGAATACGCCAGAGCACCATGAGAATTTGTAGTTTAGCCCCAACACTCATGGACACATTAGTACCATTTTAACCTCAATTACAATAACATTTCTAAAACAAAATGATTCGATTCACTCGTGTTCTTATTTGGAGCATTGCACTAGTGGTTTTGCCCAACCACAATTTTCATGACTTGTGAGCTAGATTGATTGTGATTTCACTACTACATAACAATCGCGATTAAAGTAGATTATGTTATTTACAAGTAGTTTGTTCTATTCCCTCAATTAATTAATTCGTGAAGTTATGAATTTTAGTTGCATCTTTGCAATTACAATAGGTATTCATGCATTGCCTTAATGCATCCGTTATATATTGTTCACTTCAAGACCACAATATATAAGAAACTTCAATATGGTCAAATGGACAGCAAGGCACAAGGGACTTTGTAGCCTCGTACTTGAAAACCTCAAAACCACAATAGATTAGAAACCTCAAATGAACAGCATGGCAAAAGGGATTTTGCAGCTCAATATTTAAAAAACATATTTGGCAGTGGTATAACCTCAAAATCAAGTAATTAACATAACACTGCCATAAACATTGATATATCCTGACATGAGTCGATTAAGCCACGCATTTTATTTGGGTGTGTATACACCATCTATTTAATATGGTAGTTAACGAGGGCCTATATTTTTGCCTCATGTACTTGATTGAAAGTTGTTTAATCCTACACCACCATCTGTTTAACATCTTATTTACTCGGTGTTGTGCTAATGCAAACTTTAGTTGCAATTTTTCCTATACGGATAGTTAATTAAGCATTGCCAGTTAGCGCACCTATTTTATAGTGTTTTCACCTCAACCATAGTAAGATCGAAACCTCAAAATTGCGTAATGCCCTCATCTTCAAATAGATGTGCCAATAAACCTTGAGGATTTTGTAGTTTAGCCTCAACCTCAGTAATTCATATTCATCAACTTGTCAACCAATGATATCTCAATAATTGATTTTAACCTCGCGTCGCGGGAGCGGTGCTTAGTTTAGCGTCATTACTCACAAAATCATTTCATTCCATACTGGTTAACCTCAAAACCCCTATAGATGATACTCATCTCAACATTTATATATCACGAAACCATGCATTTATTAGGGTGTGTACTGGACCACTTATTATAGTATTTTTCTTAATGGCTTCCTTTTCTATTATTTTAATTTCCCAACACCCGCTTTGTACTATTTAACCTCGAAACAATGGATAAAACCACAAAATCTCATAATACCCTTATATTCAAATCGATTCGCGAACACACGCCCCAAGGCTATTGACCTCGATACTACAAAGAAATATTTAGTTATCCTCAACACCTAAAAATCATTTGCTATACTACTAGTTTGAACTCAAATCAACTAATGGTGGTACTCCTCCTAAAATGTTTATATATAACAAATGCATTCATTGGGGAGTGCACAGACCAACCTGTAAATTAGCATTTTCCTCGAGACCTGCATTTGCAATGGTTTCATTGGTTCAACCTCAATATTAGCAAACCACTATCCTTTATATACCGAAATTATCAGGAAATAAGTCAAGCCACCACACCATGAAAATATTGTAGTTTAGCCCAAAAATCAATGGACACGTTATGTATTGTTGTGAAAATAATGCCACAAGAGAATGCTTTAATACTTGTGAAATCATTCGACTTCCAATTCATGGTACTCCTCGAAACATTCATATCTCAACATCGAAACCATGAAAGATTTGAATCCTCAAAGTCACAAAATATCTTAATCGTTAAATGGATACATAAGTAAAATTATCTAGTTTATCCCCAACACCAGTGGACATATTTCGTATTCTTTTGACATCACAAGAAAAATATTTAGTTTTGCCTCAACACTGATGAAATCATTTGGTATTGCTTTAACCTCAAATTCCTCTTATCATCTCATATTGTTTAACCTCCAAACCAGGATAGAATTTAAACCTCAAAATTGCATAATACCTTTCAAATTGATAGACCAACACACCATGAGAATTTGTAGTTTAACCCTATCACCCATGGTACATTTGGTATTGTTTTGACCTCAATGCCACAAGAGAAGATTTGATTTAGCCTCATAACTTATGAAATCAGTGCATAACCTCAAAGCATGATCGAATTGAAACATCAAAATTGCATATAGCTCAATAGCGTGATGGATTTTAAACCTCAAAATTGCATCATTCCTTTATCTTCAAATGAATACGCCAGAGCACCATGAGGAATTTGTAGTTTAGCCCCAACACTCATGGACACATTAGTACCATTTTAACCTCAATTACAATAACATTTCTAAAACACAAAATGATTCGATTCACTCATGTTCTTATTTGGAGCATTACACTAGTGGTTTTGCCCAACCACATTTTCATGACTTGTGAGCTAGATTGATTGTGATTTCACTACTACATAACAATCGCGATTAAAGTAGATTATGTTATTTACAAGTAGTTTGTTCTATTCCCTCCAATTAATTAATTCGTGCAGTTATGAATTTTAGTTGCATCTTTGCAATTACAAATAGGTTATTAATGCATCCGTTTTATATTGTTCACTTCAAGACCACAATATATTAGAAACTTCAATATGGTCAAATGGACAGCAAGGTACAAGGGATTTTGTAGCCTCGATACTTGAAAACCTCAAAACCACAATAGATTAGAAACCTCAAATGGACAGCATGGCAAAAAGGGACTTTGCAGCCTCGATACTTAAAAAACATATTTGGCAGTGGTTTAACCTCAAAATTAAGTAATTAACATAACACTGCCATAAACATTGATATATCCTGACATGAGTCGATTCAGCCACGCATTTTATTTGGGTGTGTTATATACCATCTATTTTATCTAGTAGTTAACGAGTGCCTATATTTTTGCCTCATGTACTCGATTGAAAGTTGTTCAATCCTACACCACCATCTGTTTAACATCTTATTTACTCGGTGTTGTGCTAATGCAAACTTTAGTTGCAATTTTTCCTACACGGATAGTTTATTCAGCATTGCCCATTAGCGCACTTATTTTATAGTGATTTCACCTCAACCATAGTAAGATCGAAACCTCGTGCATAACCTCAAAGCATGATAAAATTGAAACATCAAAATTGCATATAGCTCAATAGCGTGATGGATTTTAAACCTCAAAATTGCATCATTCCCTTATCTTCAAATGAATACGCCAGAGCACCATGAGGAATTTGTAGCTTAGCCCCAACACTCATGGACACATTAGTACCATTTTAACTTGAATTACAATAACATTTCTAAACACAAAATGATTTGATTCACTCATGTTCTTATTTGGAGCATTACACTAGTGGTTTTGCCCAACCTCGATTTTCAGTTACAATAACATTGCCCAACCATCCGTTTAAAGGAATATTGTGCAGAACATCTTATTTACTCAGTGTTGTGCAAATGCAAACTTTTGTTGCAATTTCCTATACGTATTAAACCATTGCTCGTTAGCGCACCTATTTTATAGTGTTTCACCTCAACCATAATGGAATCGAAACCTCAAAATTGCATAATGCCCTTATCTTGAAATAGATGTGCCAATGAACCTTGAGGATTTTGTAGTTTAGCCTCGACCTCAATAATTCATTTTCACCAACTTGCGAACCAATGATATCTCATCCATACACATTCCATTTTTAGTCTCTAAATTATCAAGCTGTGTACATCCTCCTTGTCAGCTAAGTAATGACATATCCGTTTCTGTTTCTGATACCAGCATCCTTCTAACTATACATTATTAGCAGCTTTTATTCTCTACTAAGATTAAAATAGCCCACATAAAGATAATTAAAATGATGTCATCCAACTAATACTCATGTACACAAATAACTTCTCAACAGCGACGATGCCTACAGAAAAAGAAGCGTCACCTAATAGTCAGATTCCATAAGGTGTGTGGATTATGGATGTTAAATTTTTTATCATCTTGAAACAAAGTTATCGCATTATTTATTGTCCTTGCAATGAAAAAGTCATCCCCAATATATGCAGTAGGTTTCGAATGGAAATTAGGGTTCAAAGTTAAGCAAAGATAATTGATTACCAAATAAGCAAAAAACTCACAGAAAACAACAGTAAGTGAGAAACATTCAAATCTATCAAGTCATGGAACCAGGGATGCATGCATTTGATAAATAAATACATAAAAATTAGTAATCATTGTCTAAAGGAAGACTTGCTCTATTTTAGCTGTGAGGAAAACGTGAAGCCTGACATCACCTCAATTGGGATTCCAATCCTTTTTCTTCTTCAGCTCTCTTTTGTGATGAATATTGCTTGGAGCATAAGCTTCCCACGCAGGTTCCTCATTGAGAGGTTTCTGAAAAAAAAAAACCAAGACATATGATTGAGAATGCAATAGAAAACTTGATATTTATTTTAAAGCTTTTCAGTCAATGCAAACTAAAAATTAACTGCATACCTAGTTCACATCTCCACTTTTCACTTGCCTCATATCCTTTTCTATCAACAAAATTCTCGTCCCTGAAAAATGAGAACAAAAAATTTATGAGAAAACACCAAACAGCAAGGGTAGATTTCTACAATGGAACATCATACACATAACTGAATCATTCATTGCAATTTCTTTAACCATCTTAAGAAAGGTTACTCTTCTCTAACCCCAAACAACCAATTTTAACTATTTTTGTAATTAAAATGGTTTGAATCTCAATGAAAACAATAAACATTAAGTTGAATAAATATGGGATATTCCTGTCTATTTACTATTATTGCTTATGCTAATCAAAGAAAAGGCTAAGTAAAGCTTAGTACAATAGACTACACAAGAAATCATGAATTATTTTCTGGAAATGTAAAAAAAAAAAAAAAAAAAATTGAAAATGGAGCAATTACAATGAGGAACCATGAATGTGTGTCAGACTAGGCAGCATGAAGACATGGAACTATTAAAGCAGAACACCACAAAACATCATATATCAATGTCGCAGTAGTCAAGCCAATGGCTGGCGTAATCAATGATGTATTTCTAAGTTATGGATTTGGCAAACTCTCTGTAAGCAATCATTCCATTCAAGAAATATTCAAAAATTAAATATTTAGTACATATCTACCCACCTATGTTATGTATTATAAAATAAATAACTAAATAAGAAGAAAATGATTAGCAATGAAGAAACAGGTAAAGAAACAAAACATGGGGTTTGCCCATTGACTAGATTATTGATGGATTAGTTCAATAAGGGATTGACTAGATGGATAAATTAAGAAATTCATATAACTTCCCTGACAGACTGCATCTGCACCCCTTTCCTATCTCTGATTTAAGTAACTCAGTTTACTAACTTTTAAACAGAATGAAATTTCCCAAACATTTGCCACAAAATAGTATCAAGTTAATGCTATCACTAAATAGGCCTACAAACAAAATAAACCAAATAGGCAAAATGAGCTGAACCCCGTATCAAAGAATGAATAGTTAAAACCAAAGTTTGGTAAATATACAAATTAAAATGAGAAAACCCAATGCGTAGCTTGCCATTAAAATGGAAAAGAAAGAATGGCATTAGCTAAGAGAGAAAGAAAGAATTGAAAATCTTGGGTTTGTTGTTCTGAATGAAACCTAACGAATAAACAAACTTGTGGTCATTAGGGAGGGTTTACAAGAATAGAAGGGAGCAAGAATTAAGAAACGGCAATTACAACTGAGATCAATCAAGAATGAATTCAAAACAAAGAAATTTCAAAATGTAGGCATGGGCATTGAATCAATTGAGAGAGAGCTAAAGAAGAAGTAATCCCATTAGGGTTCCGGTTTACAACCATAGATAGAATGAGCGAGCAAGAAACAAATCTAAAGAACGGAAAACGTACGTACGGGGGGCAAGAATGTACTTGAAACCCTAAATTACATGAAAGGAAATGGAGATAAGAAGATGAAGATTTACCGGAAGACCACAGCTCCAAACCCTAACAGCAGCGCTCTCTGTCTCGTTCGTTCGATCCAACTACTCCTCTCTCCCTCTCCTTTCTTCATCGCTTCTCTGCTCTGCTCTGCTTATGTCTTCGCTCCCCTGGGCCTCTCTCGGTTCGGTTGTGCTTTATACCTCTATTAGAATTAAAAACTCCGCGTTACTTTGTTTTGGCGGGACGGACATCAAAATAATATCATTCCTTCGTAATTATGATTTTTAAATTTTTTCGAATTTGTATGTAAAAATCTAAATTGCTTGTTGGGATCTAATTTGATTATATATTGATTTTTACAATGTGGAGGTTTGAAATTTGGTAATTTATGGGAATTATTAAGGTATAAAAAAATTATAAAAGTCATTTCAAGTTTACTACGAAATTTAGGACCCCATGAATACAAACCAACCAAGCCTAATGGTGATATATTATCAAATTAACCTGTAACATTTTTATGATGATATTACCAAGTTGCCCTTAGATATTCTGGGACGTATGCGGTTTGATCTCTTACCAAGATCTCGTCAAACGCCTACTTAAATTAATGTATTGTGGCGTTTATAAAATCAGTTTAGGCGTACCACATGTTTGGGGTCAAACCATAAGTTTTGAGGCTGAACTAACTATTTCTTCTGTAGCATCCTAGTCAAAATTAACTACAAATGAGTTCATGGGTGTTGAGACTAAACTATAAAATCTCAAGGTGTATTGGCATATCTATTTCGTGACACGTCTTCTATGCAATTTTGAGTTATTAGAAAGGTAATTAATTCATTTCATGATATATCAATATTTAGATAAGTACAATCTATAATGATTTTGAGGTCAAATCAGTAGCAAATGATTTATTTGTTATTGAGGATAATTAAACATTTATTTTGTGGTAGTGATGTCAAAACCATGTGACTTCATGAGTGTTGACATTAGCCAATGATACTCTCGGCTGAATTGACTTATTTCCTAAATATTGAGAATAAACCACTAGCAAAATGTCAGCAAATGAGACCACTGCAAATGGAGGTCTTGAGGAAAATACTGATTTACAGGTTGGTCGAGTGCACACCCCAAAGATTGTATGGCTCCATTGTGTATAAATTTTTAAATACCACCCATAGTGTTATGACAAAAGTGTTTTTGATAAAATCATAGACAATTATCACAGGGGTGAGAATATAAAATTGTTCGCATTTTGAAGTTGTGTGAGGCTTGAATCACCAAATTTTTGAAAATTGAAAACCAAAACTAATTTCAGATGCCTGTTGTTGCTAAATAACATCACCATTTCCGTTGAAGGACACCATCACCCCCTTTTTTAGATCTGCTGAAGGACACCACCACCATTCTCCTTATGTTTTCCACCTTATCTTCTGTCTTCTTCACGGGAGCAAAACCACCCTGCCCACCCCATCACCACCTCACTCCTCCATCGCTAGCCTCGTCGAGTCGCTGTCAGATGTCCCTGCTAGCCCCGTTGGACAATTTTTTGCCCTCGCAGAGGTTCTTGCGAGTAGAAAACCCCCACGCACAGAGCTTTGTGCGAGTGTGGACTCCCCAATCACTAGAACCTCCACGAGGGCGAAGGACAAAAAATAAGAAAAATAGAAAGAAAAGAAAATAGAAAAAATAATATGAAAAAAAAAACAGAGAAAAGAAAAAGCATGCGGGGGCTAGAGTGACGTCTGGCGGCGGTTCGGTGAGGCTGATGGTGGTGGTGGTGTGCTTGATGGATATGTGAGAGAAATAGAAGATTAATTTTTTTTGTTTTATATTTGTGGTATTCTTCAACAGGTGGTGGTGTTATTCAGAAAATAGAGTACTGGTGGTGTTCTTCAGCAAAAATGTGGGTATTATTTAGTAACAACCTTTTAGGCCCTAAAGAGGTGTGTAAAATAGGGGTGGGCATCCCATCCCGATCCCGTTCCGATTTGTTTTTCATTTTGAGATTGATTAAACTCACTTCGATCTCGTCTCGTCTCGATCTAGAGTGAGATGAAAATTTCTAATCACGCTATCTCCATCTCATGCCAAACTTATTTATTTAATATTTATTATTATTGATTTTAATTAAACTATTATATATTCTAAAGGAAATTTATGAGGTATTGAAATAAAATGTATTGTTTGAAAACTCGCTTAATTTAATACTATTTGTTTAGATAAAAATTTAGTTTGGATATTTTAAGTCAAATGTAACAAAGGAAAATTTATGTTTTTTGCATTTTAGATTGTTTATAGGACAATTATTCTTATTGAAAAATAAAGGCAAATGATGGTTTGATTTAGTTTTGTACTATGAGTTGTATAGTTGAAAATTTGGTCAATAAACAATATTTTTCATTTTTTAACTTATATTAAGAGAACTTTAGAAATTATATCATTCATACAAGATACAATTAGGAGTAATGTGAGATGAAATTATATTGTTACGATGAAAGTTATATGTACACAAATTAGACATTATTGGTGTACGAGTAATGTGAAATGATTTTTTTTTCATTGGAATACTATTTAGTATATGCTCGTCCCGTCTCATCCCATCCCGAACCCGTTTATGATGGGACGATGTCGGGATGAGGTTTATCCCATTCCGATTCCGAATGAACGGGATGAGATAGGGATGGCGTCCAACATGTCCCTATACTGTAAATCAATAAATTTGGTGCAACTATACAATTCCACAGAGAGAATATGAAAAATGCACTTCCTATGCTTCCGAGTGAAAATTTTACACTCCCCAAGACTTCATCGGATGCAACATGTGTCATTTCTTCATCACTTCTATGCTCTTCTTGTGTCGTTCCGCTAAAAAACTCACTCACTCAAATGTCTTCTCTCTCCCCTGGGTTTCTTTCAGTTCGGTTGTGCTTTACCCCTATTAGAATTAGAAACTTGCGTTACTCTGTTTTGGCGGGACATTCACTTTGGACTTTCTAAATGCGGACTTTCCAATTTCATCAAAATAATATCATTCATTTGTATTATGATTTTAGAATTTTTTTCGAATTTGGATGTAAAAATTTGAATTGCTTGTTGTGATCTAATTCGATTATACATTTATTTTTACAATTTGGTGGTTTCAAATTTAGTAAATTATGGGCATTATTAAGATTAAAAAATTATTAATCATTTAAAGTTTACGATGAAATTTGGGACCCCATGAATACAAACCAATCCAAGCCTAATGATGATATTATCAAAGCACCCTTTAACATTTTACCATGGTATTACCAAGTTGCCCTTAAACATTATCAGGCAGTGTTCTAAAACTTGCTAGGCGCTGGGCAGGCGGCGAGCAGGTGCCTAGCGCACAGGGGCCTAGGCGGTCTTATGTTTTGTATTATAACTTTAATAATTTACAAAAGTGAAGCATAACACCTTATCAATTACATCAAATTTAATGCCAATATACATATGTAAAATTTAAAAAACATGAAAAATTAACAATCGTGAACAAAATTTATTAAAACTCAAATGACTGAAGTTGGTCATGATGGGTACTTTATATAAATTTGAATTTGTGTACTCTTTTATTTTTCTTCAAATTGCATGAATAACCTCAGTTATATTTGATAAAATCTACATTAGTAAAATTGGTACCGGCAGATTCTTTGAGAATTCCATTAAGTAATAATCATTTGCTACATTTAGACATATACTGAATAAAAAATAATTAAATAGTTTATTTCTAAAAAATAGGAAAGAAAAATAAAATAAGAACACAATCAACCTTATTAAAAAAAAAAAAAATCGCCCAGACCCCACCTAGATCCCGCCCAGACTGCCCAGAACCGCCCGCCCAGCCATTAATATGGGCGGTTTTCCACCTTATAGCTAGGCCGATTTTTAGAACACTGTTATCAGGTGTATGCGGTTTCATCTCTTTCCAATATATCGTCAAACACCTACTTAATTCAACATGTTGTGACATTTTACAAGGTTTGAGTTAAGAAATATAAATACGTTGATGTGTAACACATATTTGAGGCCAAACCACAAGTGTTGAGACTAAATTAACTATTTCTCTGGTCAAAATACTACCAAATGAGTTCACGAGTGTTGAGGCTAAACTACAAAATCTCAAGGTGTATTGGCGTGTCTATTTTATGACACGTTTTTCTATGTAATTTTGAGTTATTAAAAGGGTAATCAATTCGTTTCATGATATATCAACATTTAGAGAAGTCCAATCTATAATGGTGTTGAGGTCAAAATAGTAGTAGCAAATGATTTATTTGGTATTGAGGATAATTAAACATTTATTTTGTAGTAGTGATGTCAAAACCATGTGACTCCATCGGTTTTGAAGCTAGCCAAATTACAATGTTTTTGGTTGAATTGACTTATTTCATGAATATCAGGTTAAACCACTATCGAAATGTCAGTGAATTAGGCCACTGCAAATGGAGGCCTTGAGAAAAATACTAATTTACAGATTGGTCTAGTGCACACCTCAATGAATGCATGGTTTCATTATACATAAATTTTTAGATTTTAGTTGGTTCGGTTCGATTACGGTTTGCATAAATTAGAATCGGTTCGATTTCGGATTGGTTTTGTTAATGATCAGTTCGGTTTTCGGTTTAAATTTTTTTAAAACCGACCTAAGTCAGTTCGGTTCATGGTTTGCTTTAGGCTTGAATCAAACGAGATTTTTGAAAATTGAAGACCAAAACTGATTTCCAAGGAAAGCCAAAACTGATTACATAAATTTTTAGATTTTAGTCGGTTCGGTTCGGTTATGGTTTGTATAAATTAGAATCGGTTCGATTTCGGATCGGTTTTGTTAATGGTCGATTCGTTTTCGATTTGAAAATTTTAACACCGACCTAGGTCGATTCGATTCATGGTTTGGCTTGAATCAAACCAGATTTTTGAAAATTGAAGACCAAAACTGATTTCCAAGGAAAGCTATTTATTTGAGACATTTTATGCCCTAAAGAGGCGTGTAAATAAAAAAATTTAGTGTCTATGCTTCACAGTTAAAATTTTACACTCCCCAAGCCTTCTTCCGACGCAACACGTGTCTTGTTTTTTACAACCAAAGCACCAATATTGCGCATTGTCCCATCAAATTCCTTCATCTGAAAGTAATCTATTTCCACTGCTTTTTTTGAACTTTGTAATAACAAGGGTCTGTTTGGAGGAAGAAGAAGAAGACATTAAAAATAAAAATGGCAGAGGAGGTTGAGGGAGAATCATCACAAGAAGAAGAAGAGGAAAAATGGTTGAAGTACTACTCTTCTTCACATCAAATACTTCTAGTGGGTGATGGGGACTTCTCATTTTCCCTATGTTTGGCTAACTCCTTTGGGTCCGCTTCAAACATGGTCGCTACATCTCTAGACCAATATGGTATACACTTCTTTGTTGTCACATAGATTTTTTTTTTAATTGATTTTGACTGTACTAGGTTAATGGGGTTTGTTTATTTGATGATTGGCTCACTGGGGTCATTTGGAATGTGTATAGAACTGATGAGCAAATCTTGGATCACGTAGTTCGGGTGTTATTATTTTGCTAATGTCTTGTATTCGTAGCTTATGATTTGAACAACAGTTTAATTTATTGCCCTCAATGGTAATTTTTTTTTTCGTGGAATGGAGACTATAAAGAATAGAGATCGGAGAATAGGAAATGGTTTTACTTAAATGACAACGACAATTATGGTTTTATTACAATGTGATGTTCTCAGCGACATGATCTTATTCACAGTCCATTTTACCACAAACTATGGTGTAGTAATTTTTATTTACTTATTCATTCTGTAAACAGTGTTCATTTTCTGAAGTTGATGCAAATCCTTGTTTGTATTTTGAGGCGGTATTAGAGTCTATGGGTAAGGGTTAGATAAGGTCTTGGCAGGAAAACAACATTGTAGTTTGGGTCCTAAATGGGTGTCAAGTACAAATGCCAGACAATCGAAAGAGGGATACAGGATAGGGTTGCGACAGTCGGGGAGAATGCAACTACGGACCCAGCATGAGAGAATCAAGGCTGACAAAATCGATGACCATTGCTTCATGCCTTGCGTCACCGGTTACTGCTAGTAGTTGGATGAGATGCATTAGCAGTAAGTGGACTGGCTTCTGCTTGTCACATGCTTTCTTATTCATATGTTCCAACAATCATTTATTTGTAAACCCCTGTTTGCTACTGATCTTTGGGGATCGTGACTAGAATTTGAAGGAAATACATGGTATTCTACGTATAAGTTCGGCAAATTTGAGAAAACTGTATACTTGATTCTTTCTAAGGTATAAATTTCTAGTATTTGGTCATTCTCATTTTTAAACATTTTCTCTGGGTGGATTGGTTATCGTACGAGGTTTAATGAAAAATGTTGCAAGTTTTGAAGTTTCCTTTGTTTTGCCTTCCGTTTTTTGGATTAATTTAAACACTGGCCTTTTTCTACCAGATGTTGTGATAAAAAAGTACAGTAAAGCAAAATCAAACATTGAAGGTTTGGAGAAGCTTGGAGCAACAATTTTACATGGAGTTGATGCCACGAAAATGAAATTTCATACTGACTTGCGAATGCGAAAGTTTGACCGAATCATCTTCAACTTCCCTCATGCAGGATTCCATGGAAAAGAAGATAACACAAAACTGATCAAGTAAGAACTGTTATCAATTTTCTTTGGAACATTAATAAATGTAATTTTTTTTACTGGTGTTTATCGTTTATGTTTTTAGCAATATTGTTGGATTTGCTATTTCCTTGTGTATTGCGCATAACCTGACGGACATTTTTAACTTAAAATGTATATACATGGACCTATTGACATGGTATACTTATACTCTTCTCTTTCTTAATCGTCACGTTCACACAAAGTGGAATCTGTTATTAAACTTGGCATATACATTCTCATGAATATGCACATGTACTAGTTTTTTATCTACTAGTGAGAAATACTGGCACCATGATCAAGAAAATATTTTTAAGAGTGCAAACAAACTAACTTGTGTGCCTAACTCTCACTGAATCCATAAATAGGTCACCATGCTTAACATCTGGCGTGAGTGAAAATTACAATGAGATAGATTTTGAAAAGGCAAGAGGCAAGTATAAGACATAGACAAAGTCCATACTACAATACTATATTGCTAGACAATTTAACTATGAGAGGAAATTTGAAAACACATTTTTTTTCTTCTGTAGCATGCCTATCTTACATAGTTAGCATTAGTATGGAATACTTGGATGGGAAGCATGAATGATGATATGCAATTTCTACTTCCTGATTTTCTCCAGTTAAGGCATTTTATATACTTATATAAGATGGGCTGCTTTTGGGTGGAGATACTTGATTCCATGGTGAAATCACGCTCACCAAAAGTTAGCCCTCGTCTATTCAATTGTGTTGTGCGCTTTTGCTGGCATCAGAGTTGAGTTTTGTCTGTCTAAGAGATCACATGTTTGCAAAGTATTGTGGCATTGCCACTCACAAATTTTTTGTTATGGTATAGCATTCGGATCCCCTGTGGAGTTCGGATCTTAGAAATTATACCATTTTTAAATGTTCAAGCCATGTGAGAACAGTCAAGAGAGGATAGTTATCTTGGTGATCATAATAATGCGAGAAATGATAGACAAAGTTTGGAATGTTGTGCATATTTCGATCCTGAAAAACATAGTCATGTCCATCTTTTGAGTCTACATTATATTGTGTCAAATCTACAATTTTTTGGAAGTAAGAAACCGAGGTTTTGGTTTTTATTAGTCTATTTACATGTTTTTTTTTCTTTCTATATTTTCAGCTTTCTAACGAAAGATGAAGATGCTTTTGAAGTCTTTACTATGTAAATTTTTTATATACAGGATGCACAGGAGTCTTGTACAAGGTTTTTTTAAGAATTCAAGTGGTATGCTGAGGGCCGATGGTGAAGTTCACGTCAACCACAAAACAACTCCTCCATATAACCATTGGAATCTTGAAGAACTTGCTTTGGCATTCTCTTTGGGCTTGATTGAGCGTGTCGATTTCACGAAAGAAGACTATCCAGGATACAATAATAAGAGAGGAGACGGGACAAGATGTGATGAACCCTTTCCATTAGGAGAGTGCAGTACCTTCAAATTTAGATTTGTGCACAATTTGAAGAAGAAAAATTCAGGATTAGTGATGGGCATAGGTTATCCTCAAAGACCTCTCCAAGTGCAAGAGGCGCGCCCCCATGTTCAACAACTTAGCTTATTCGACACCCATTATCGACATGCAAAATTTGTTGTTAATATGCATGACAACCACATGGGGAATGCACATCCATTTTTCACTCCCAACATTACAAATGAATGCTCTCGATATTTTGGTGGGTACTTCAGAAATGCTGTGGACATGTTTGGGCGAACAGGTTATGATGTGCGCCTAGATATTCAAGAGACACTTAGATTTGGATTTGCAAGATATATGAATGATACATCTGGAAGAGACATCAATGGGTACACAAAGCTTCTCCATGAACTTCACTGCCAAAGCATTTCAAGATCGGCATGGCTGCGAAGTATGTTAGCCAACTCTGGTCATTAGCATTGAAGTAATGGAATTATTTCCAGACAGAACTTTTTGGGAATTAGTTTTTGGTTACGGTTGCAGTGGAGAAGAAATTATATGGGTTATATTTTGTCCTATTTTGACGCTAAACATCTTACCTTTTGGCATTCAGCTGCACGTAAGGAGAGGGGACTAAGCATGGTTTTGTTGTGTTATCTGCTGGCCCATTTTGTTTAGCGTCCGTATGTTTTGTGCTGCTAATCTCATTTGTTTAGCTCTGAAGTTAAATGAGAATTGCAATATGTTGTATAATTGGGACCTGATATACAATTTGATGTATAATTAACATTCAGGCTGAAGGTGTTAGTTTTGCCTGTTTGTCTATAGCTAGTGGTTATGGATTTCAGTTCTTTGATATGAATTTCTATCTGTTGGTAGACTGCTTACAACATTTTTTCAGAGGAAAAAGGGGCATTTCATCAGTGCAAAATCAAGGTGAAAGCATTATGGCAACAGTCTTTTCTCATGTTGGCCCTCATTTCATGTTTGCCTGAGAGAATGAAACGGGTTCTAATAATGTCATTACTTGTTATAAACTTAGTTGTGTATGGTGAAATCTTTAGCTTCATTTCTTCCTAAATGAATATACTTTTGATGTAATTGACGATCTTATCTCTTGGTTGAGGTTATGTTTTTCAGGAAAATGGTGATTGATGCTTCTCTGATGTATCACAGTCGAAGATGGAATTGACGATCTTATCTCTTCTGTCAACCGATCACCACCAAATGAATATATTTTTGATGTAGCAGTTACAATCATCAACAATGATATCTTTATCATTGTGGCCAGAGAAGGCGGGTTTTTTTTTTTTTTTTTTTCTTTCTTTTCATTTTTATATTTAAAGTACATTACAAGGGCATTGGGAGTTTATGGGACAAAAAAATGGTTTTTAATAATCTAGGATGACCCCCTTAGTTTTAAGTATAAATGAGGTTTTTGCATTTAAAACTTACATAAGACTAACCAAAACCCAACGATCGGGATTCTTATGGTAATCCTCTTCAACAATAGTTATGGATGATGCTGTGAAAGATTTCATGTAATCAACGATATTGTCGCCACTTAAACACCACTTATCTGGCCTTCCATTTGGAGCTAGGCGGTGTGGGATTTTTTTCAAAAGGTCTCATTGTTATTAGAGAGCGGATCATATCTTTATAAATCTTTATGACAACTCGTTCTTATTTGATGTAATACTATTCAAGCTAACATTATCTCATCATTCAAATGATAAAAACCATTCCAATTTTAAATAAAAATGGCTGTCAGAATGCCTCAAGAATACCTGCAACTTGTAGTAAGTGGGCATAAAGGTAAATTCATGATCACACTGTGGGAAGGACCAAGATGTTGCAACTTTTGAGATTCCATTTTCACCTTTACTAATGCTCTGTTTGAAGTCTTTCCTCCTTTGTTTCTTTACATGTAAAGCAATAACAATGGAGGATAATAAGGAGGAAGCAGAAGTTGAAGTTGAAGAAGAAGATGATGATGATGATGATGATGATGAGGAGGAGGAGGGAAAAGGAGGGAAATGGGTAAAACACTACTCAACATCACATAGAATATTACTAGTTGGGGAAGGAGACTTTTCATTCTCTCTTAGTTTAGCCAGAGCTTTTGGTTCTGCCACCAACATGGTTGCTACATCTCTTGATAACCCAGGTAATAATTTCACATACATGCATAATCCATATGGATGTCTCTATTTTTTCTTCTCTTTATTTGGTTTTCTAATTAATATTGGGTTTTGAACGTACGTAAACTGTGATGTATTTTGTGGTTGATTAGATACTTTGGAGAATAAGTATAGTTATGCGATTGGGAATGTGAGAGAGTTGGAAGAAATGGGGTGTTTAGTGTTGTACGGAGTCGATGCAAAGCACATGAGCCAACATTTCTTTCTCAAGACACAAAGATTTGATCGAATTGTCTACAACTTCCCTCATGTTGGTTTTCTATTTCGTGAAGCTAGTTATTGCCAGATCCTGTAAGTTTTGCTTAGCTAGTTATGTCTACAACGAATTGAAGTTTTGAACAAATGGAATGATGAATGTTTTTTAACAGTTTGAACAAGCAATTGGTGAAGGGGTTTCTCAAGAATGCTAAAGTGCTCCTACGAGAGAATGGAGAGATTCACCTAAGTCACAAGACAGGTGAACCCTATGATAAATGGGATGTAGTGAAGAAAGCTGAGAAGATAGGCTTGGTTTTGCAAGAAAGTGTTCCCTTTTGTAAAGATGATTATCCAGGTTATGGCAATAAGAGGGCTCATGGTACCTTCTCTGATGCACCATTTCATTTGGGTGACTGTATTACATTCAAGTTCAACCTTAAGAAGACTGTTGCTCGACTTCAAAACATTTAACACTCCTTTTTAAGGACTTTATTATGTATCTTATGTTATGTTAATATTATTTAATTATAGGGCGTAAAATTGGGTTTGGTTGAGCCTTATCTTTTATTGAATTGGGTTTTAATCAAAACAAAATCTTAATTTGTTTGTTGAGTTTAGAATCATTTACTAGGGAAACCGAACCTAAAACAATCTAGAGTTACTAGTCTAATTGCATTACCCACCCCATTGACAAAGATTTCAAGAATACAGATGTCTCATCGCTTCAATAAGCCTATTGGAATCATTTCCTTATCCCAACTCCTGAACATTTGTTTGGTCTTCTTCAGTTTTTGAACTATTCAAGGCAGAGCATGCATGAAAAACCAATCCCTCATCCTCTCTCTGTAAGGAGTTGTCCATACCAATATCATAATTATTCATACAGGCCTTTTTCCACATAAAATAGGAATCTTTCTCTGCAACAACGAGAAGTGGATGTAGATTATTCAAAAATCAAAGTCAATTTGCGTTAGAAGCTGGTAGTTGCAGAAAATTATGCAGTAAAGCGACCTGTCAACAAGAAGCATTTAAGTTAATTTGTCTGATGCAGGTCTACCCTCCAAGTCTTTAAGTTAAAATTGTTTGAAAATTAAAACAAAGAATTTTCTATACATTCTTTAAAATTGTTTGTCTACTTGTTGAAAAGTTTCTTTGTTATTTCAACGAAATTGTCTGTTTCTATGTGTATTTAAATTTCCCACTTCAATATCTCACTAGTACACCATCCATCCTAAATATTGGAGTGTCCCTGATCTTCTCTGGGATTTCTAAAAACATCTCATAATAAGGATCATAATAAGAAAGTGTAAGCGAATTTATTGTGACCTGCTGGTGAAAGTATTTATCCAACAATGGGAGGGAAACACTCCAAATGCCACTATCACCATGATCGTTCTTCATCAAATCGTAGTCGCTCATCTGAGCCAAACCCTTCAAGCTCACGCTACCATCAACGGAACAAACAGGCTAATAACCCTTGGCCAAAGTACTCCTGGATTGGCGACAACTACAACTCTTTAGATCAGGTATTATGTTTCTTCCACTTAATAATTTGCATTTGGAATCTAAATTGATAGACGGGAGACTCAGACATGCCCCTTATTTACATCTTAGGT
Source organism: Berberis thunbergii (assembly GCA_003290165.1). Classification (NCBI taxonomy): domain Eukaryota; kingdom Viridiplantae; phylum Streptophyta; class Magnoliopsida; order Ranunculales; family Berberidaceae; genus Berberis; species Berberis thunbergii. Next base: position 38,799 of record QNQO01003509.1, on the reverse strand, counting down.
GAAAGAAGCTCTTTGTGAAGCTGGTTTAGAATCTTCAAATCTCATAGTAGGTATCGATTTCACAAAGAGCAACGAGTGGACAGGTGCAAGATCTTTTGGCCATAAATGCCTACATCATCTTGGAAGTTCTTTGAACCCGTATGAACAGGCAATATCGATTATCGGAGGGATGCTTTCCTCCTTTGATGAGGATGGTCTGATCCCATGTTATGGGTTTGGAGATGGTTCGTATAAATATAAGTCATTATTGATATGATGATTTATGCATCTAATACAATATTATGTTTCATCACTAAAGGAACTGAATCTGTTTGGTTTGACAAGAAAGTTTTGATTTGATCTGTTCTACAGCAACAACACATGATGAACGTGTATTCAGCTTTTATCCGAATGATCGGCCTTGTAATGGTTTTCAGGAAGCACTGATGCGTTACAGAGAAATAGTTCCAGACCTTCACTTAGCTGGTTCGTATAACAGGGTCTTTTACGGTTAGTTTTCATTTGGTCTGTTTAGGAACCACCATTGAGGTTTGATTCTTCTTACCATTTGATAGGACCGACATCATTTGCACCTATAATTGAAAGGGCTACAGACATTGTTGATAACAGTGGTGGACGGTATCACATTCTTCTGATCATCGCAGATGGTCAGGTCAGTTTTTTATCTTTTGCTTCTATGTATGTAGTAGTAATCTCAAATTAACCTCTTGTGGAATCTGATTACGGTAATACTAATGGATAAGGTGACACGAAGTGCTGATACAAAAAATGATCAACTAAGTCCGCAAGAGCAGGCCACCATCGAGGCTATAGTTCAAGCAAGGTAACTTAGTTTTTTTATTGGCTCAGTCATCACCACTTGTGCAGGATTTTCACTTGGTTATATATAATTGTGTTGTAGTGGTTATCCATTATCAATTGTTCTGGTTGGGGTCGGAGATGGATCCTGGGATATGATGCACAAGTTCGATGACAATATTCCTTCACGGGCCTTTGACAATTTTCAGGTAGTAGAAAGGAAACAAAATTCACAAAACTGAAATTTATGGAATACAAGACCTGACTGATTTTGTTCTTTGCAGTTTGTGAATTTTTCAGAAATTATGTTGCAGAATGTTCATCCAACCAAGAAGGAGTCTGACTTTGCTCTGGCAGCATTGATGGAAATTCCTTCTCAGTACAAGGCAACATTAGAGCTACAACTTTTGGGGTACAATGTTAGCATGACCTTATACAATTTGTAAAAATGGTTGACAAAAAATTTGATCTATTATCTTGATTATTACAGGCACCGAAGAGGTAGAACAGAAAGGAAACCTTTTCCTCCTCCAATAAAAAGTAATGGTTATTTAGATTTTGGTTCTGAGTATTCACACTCACAGCCTGATAGCCTTAACCAGAATGTTCGTTTTGATCACAATGCCACAGCCCCTCCACAACATCTTGATCAAAACCATTTGGTAAGTGTAATCTCAAATATACATATTGTTCTAGTTCCTCTTCGTATTAATTTATCAATGGTAGTGTTACTGACAACCATTTGGAATGTGTTCGGAGCTTGCGAACTTTGATCTATTTAACTTATGTGCTTAGATGGTAAATTTTATTAGCACTCTATAAGCTTCTAAAGTTTATTTCGCTTCTATCCTACCAGACTTGTCCAGTATGTTTATCGAGCTCCAGAAATCTTGTATTTGGATGTGGACATCAGGTAAGGAAGTTCTGTAGTTCTCCTACAATACTACTTAGTTCTTGCTATATTTACTAACACCCCAATTATCAACATATGCAGACCTGCTACGAGTGCGGTAAAGATTTCATAGCCTGTCCAATTTGTAGAGCCTATATAAACACAAAGATCAGGCTGTATGAATAGCAAGCACATCAAATCTCAGTCGATGGTTTCTGTATTTGGTTTCAGACTCATTAAGTTTTATCCAGTGATGGGGCCAGGATTTCAGTTGAGCGGGGTCCAATTGTTAGTTAAGAACTATATTATATACAAAGTTTTTCTTGATAAAAATGTAAAATTTATATATTCTACTTCAATTATCTCCTCTTTATCCTTATTTTTGTTATTGATAATTTGTGAAGTTTATGCATTATTTTTAGGACAATAACCATTCTCTCGCGCAAACATACACACATCTTGCTCTCGGGATGGAACCTAAAACTTTTTAACATAAGTATTGAAAATTATTTGGTGTTTGCTGTGTGATGTTATATAATGAATGTATTAGAAATGACTTTTGTTTGTTTAGATCAATAAGTAAATGTCGAACCGGAAAATTGTTATTTCTTAAACTAAACACATAATCAACAAAACATATCTAAAACTTAGTCTTAAAAAGTTTGCATTATGCTCATTCTGGTTTAATTGCTTCAATGTCTGATCTCTTACCAAATTGATGGAAGATTCAATGCGCTGAAATTAGATTTGTAAAGTTCACAAGAGAAAAAAACTTTAATGATGGTAAGAATCTCTATAAGCATGATATCGATGCTCCCATACAGCAACCAATCTTACGGTCTCAATCAAAACAACGAAAACTATGTATTCTTTCTAAAAAACCATTGCATTCTGAGCTTCAATGTAGGGTTGAAAACCGAACCGACGGTTCGATTGTTCGCCTAAACCGAACTAACTTTGGTCGGTTTCAAAAATTTCAAATCGAAATCGAACCGACCATTAACTAAATCGAACTAATTCTAATTTATGCAAACCGTAACCGAACCGATTAAATCGGAATAAAACCAAACCGACCGACTATTTTTAATATTTTAAACATATTATAATATATATATATAATTTATTATATATATTCGGTCGGTTCGGTTTTGTCGGTTAAAATCACATAGAAACCGAAAACCGAACCGACCACTTCGGTTTTGAATTTTTTAATACCAAAATCGAACCAAACTTAAAACAAACCGATCAGTATGATCAGTTTTTTGTTCAACCCTACTTCAATGCATTAGAAAAATCAAATCAAGAAATAAAAGGCAGCCCAAAGTAAACCTTGGAGATAAGATGAAACTGGTGAACAATCACTGCCACAATTTCCACATACAAAGAAACTAATCCCACATGCATGAAGGTGAACCTTGGAGATGAGATGAAACTAGTCAACAATCACTGTCACAATTTCCACATACAGGGTCCTCCCTCCCTCCCTCGCTGTTTTCTTCGCTGGTTTCCACGACAATTAGAATTGGGGTACAAAGAAACTAATCCCACTTGCATGAATAGTATATTACTTTAGATGACTTACACAGTGACACATCCCAAGCACCAACTAACTAGAAAATATACATATACCACTTGAGGATCACTATAAGAATCTGTCTTGTATAAATAGGTTCATATCAGAGACTGGTTTCTCATTCAATTCAATCCTCAGTTTTATACAAAATGGTGAGGAAGGAAACTTTACCACTGGCCCTTACATGGCTCATGGTAATGGTGCTCTTCGTTTTGAGTGTTAATGCAACTGCAGCGCCCCGTTTGCAGTCTGTCAAGGAGGATCTCGCTTATCCTCTAGCAGGTTTACTTTTCTCATCCTCCTAACATTTTGAGGACAAACTATGCATGCTTTACAATGCTTTGTGCATGTGTACTAGTAGAACTACTCGATTAGAATGATTTTGATAAGCTGTTGTAATGATCATATCTTGATCCACTTTACAGACGACGGGTCGAAGTTGAAGATCACGATCTCTCCCTCTCGCACACAGACGAAGGGTTTAAGTCGAAGATTTATTGAATAGAGTCATTCACTCATTGGTATTATCAGTGGTTGCTCTTGAAAAAGGACAGATACATCACATGGGTTCATTGGTATTATGGGATCGTAACTTTGCTACTCGGATTCAAGCCATAAAAGTTCTGAAAAAAAACGATGTCCGAAGAAAAGTTGGGTACCCGGTAAGTATGTCATTAATTATTTTTTAAATACAAATTTATATGAATTATTTGCTAATCGCTAATTAATTTTTTTAAAATTAACATTATGTTTATATTAGCGACTAATTGATTTAAAAAAATAACATTATTTTTATATTAGCGACGACAAACAACCGTCGCTAATTGGTTTTTTTGAAAAAAAAAGTATGCACTAAAGAATTTAGCTACGGCGATGAACCGTGGCTAAGTTTTAGATTTTTTTTATTAGAGACGGCAATAAACCGTTGCTAATTGGTTTTAAAAAAAATTATATACTAAAGAATTTAGCTACGGAAAAAACCGTCGCTAATTGTTAAAAAAAAAACACGTCACCGATCCGCGTGAAACCTCATCTCAACTGTCAATAACACAAAAAAACTTTAGCTCAATCCAACGCACTAAATCAAATCACGTCACCGATCCGCCTAAAACTAATACAACCAATCCCCTTTAATTACCTCTCTCTATATAAATTTAAAATTTCTCTACAAACCAACTTATACAAAAAAAATTTCTCAACAAAAAGTTTTCTCTCAACCTCCAGAGAAGAAACCCACAGAGGAGAAGTTCGTCGCTTCCTTGACACCGATCCCGGCATCCTCCCTCGACACCGATCCCGACCGCCTCTCTCTCGGAGATCTGAGATCTGAGATCTCCGATATTCTATAAATCGATTTTTTTTCTTTTCATTTTTGTATGGATTCTTTGTAATTTTTTATGATATTCTAGAGACTGTGTAATTTTTGTTATAATTTTGATCAATTAAGTTTATTTCTGGTAGTTGATATTAATTTTCAGAATGGACAATCATTAATAGCTAATTTCATTATAAAAATGAATTATAATTTGTAAATTTCATTGTCAATATGATTTGCAACAAAGTTGTCCCTAAATAGACACGGCAAATACCGTGGCTGTTTTGTCAATTAGATTTGCAATTTAGCGACAGTTTTTAACTGTCGCTACATAGCCAAGGAAAAAACCCGTCGCTAAATAGCCTTAGCGACGGCAAAAACAGTCGCTAATGTCCATTTGGAATTGCACTTTAGCCACGACAGAAAAATTGTCGCTAACTAGCCACGGCAATTACCGTCGCTAATGTCCATTAGGATTTACACTTTAGCGACGACTTTCTTACTGTTGCTAACTAGCCACAGCCAATACCGTCACTAGTTTTTATTTTGCCTCAGTTGTAACCAAAATATTAAATAACTTTAGCGACCGCACTTTTCAAATTAGCGACGGATTTTTGCCGTTGTTGATTCAAATAGCGACAAATGAGTTAGCTATGGTTTTGCGACAGTTGTTTTGCCGTCGCTGATTCCTTTTAGCTACGGTTTTAGCTCAATCTGCAACGATTTTTTGCCGTTGCTGATTTGACTTTTTTTTTGTAGTGTTAATTTTCAGTATAAATGAGGTTTTTGCATTTAAAACTTACATAAGATTAAACAAAACCCAACGATTGGGATTCTTATGGTAATCCTCTTCAACAATAGTTATGGATGATGCTGTGAAAGATTTCATGTAATCAACGATATTGTCACCACTTATCTGGCCTTCCATTTGGGGCTAGGCGGTGTGAGATTTTTCCCAAAAGGTCTCGTTGCTATTAGAGAAGATCATATCTTTGTAAACCTTTGTAACAACTCGTCCTTACTTGATGTGAGACTATTCAAGCCAACATTATTTCAACATTGAAATGATAAAAACCATTAATCCAATTCTAAATAAAAATGGTTCTTAGAATGCCTCAAGAACACCTGCTAGTGGGGCTTGTAGTAAGTGGGCATAAAGGTAATTTCAAGACCACACTGTGGGAAGGACCAAGATGTTGCAACTGATTGGAGACAATGATGAAATCCTAACGACACGATTAGCATTTAGACAGAATAGAAAGCAGCCCAAAAGTGAACCTTGGAGATAAGATGAAACTAGTCAACAATCACTGCCACAATTTCCACGTTCAATGAAACTAATCCCACTTGCATGAATAGTATCACTTTAGATGACTTAAGACAGTCACACATCCCAAGCACCAACTAACTAGAAAATATACATATACCACTTGAGGATCACTATAAGAATCTGTCTTGTATAAATAGGTTCATATCAGAGACTGGTTTCTCATTCAATTCAATCCTCAGTTTTATACAAAATGGTGAGGAAGGAAACTTTACTGCTGGCCCTTACATGGCTCATGGTGATGGTTCTCTTTGTTTTGAGTGTTAATGCAACTGCAGCGCCCCGTTTGCAGTCTGTCAAGGAGGATCTCGCTTATCCTCTAGCAGGTTTACTTTTCTCATCTTCCTAACATTTTGAGGACAAACTATGCATGCTTTGAATGTGTACTAGTAGAACTACTCGATTAGAATGATTTTGATAAGCTGTTGTAATGATCATATGAAGGTTGTCGATGCTGCACGTTTATTCGTGACCCACTGATCAGATGCGGAACGGTGTGTTGCAAGGATGGGTGCTGCGGTTAAGGATCACAATGTTTAATGAAGGAAGACAGATTAATTACTATGAGAGCCAAGGGGAATATTTAATAAGGATATCATGTTAATTTGGTCTTGAAATATAAATGATATCTAACTATTGCATCTTGAACAATTCTGATATTTGAAAGTTATCAATGTTACAGTTAAGTTTTTTTTCTGGAATCAATAATCAGATGTGCGAAGGTGGGCAGTTTAAGGCATTACATTGATCCAAAGTAGAGATAGGTTACTCTGAAAAGCCAAGGAGTTTAAATGACGATTTCATGTTTAAGTGCCGTTTTCACACCCATGATACACTAGAATATAAAACAAGAGATTCTGAATGACTAGATTTCTATCTCCTATGTATAACTTACTAGTTTCAGATGCGGGACACTATAAAACCCACTTAAGAAACCCCTCTCCTCACATCACTTAGTGCCCATAACTATAAGTATGAAGAATGTCATAATCAAGAGATGAAACCGGCTAGTGCATAATCTGGAGCTCGATGAAATGTTATCGCTTATCCCAACAAGAAACCTGCAATCGCCAATGGATGGGTCGAGGAAAGTAACCAACCCAAGGCCATCAAAATCACAACTCTGAACATTCTGTTTCTGCATTTGGTAATAACTGTTGAAGGCATACGAGATATTCCCCTTTGTGCCAATTCCATTGCATGATCCTCCATAGTTTAGTGTGGTGCAATCTGCAATGCTGCATGCAAGTTTCATGTGGTTTGCCACGCCAGAAAGATCCCTAGATGGATTTGCTATGCACCACCTTGAAGGAAGATACCGGACATCCCCGGCATTCTTCAGGAACTTGCTCCCCAACCCAAGGTTCAGTGCATACTTAGCTTGACCATCAAACGATAAAATACCCCAGTGCCTCTCAAAGTTCCCTGGAAGAGTGCTCTTTGCACCTTCATCAAGTAGACTGAATAGATAGATATCCATGGGCGGGACACCTGGTCTGAGAGGGGTCCCTTTCCCACTGAGGACATGATAAACAAGGCCTTGATTGAAGGCCCTTGCAGCGCTCAAGTTTGCACCAAGGGCTCCATCGGTAGGCCAACCAACCTCGCCAATGACTATGGGCATCTGTGCGTATCCAATTTTGGTGAGAGCAGCAACACACGTGTCAAAGTTACCATCAAATGCATTGTAGTAAACATTAGATCCATCAGTAACAGCATGAGTTGTCCCTTCGAAGAATGCATAGTCTTGTGGGAAATCCGAGTTGCCATAGAGGCTAAGAAATGGATAGATGTTGACCACAAATGGAGAACCATTAGTGTTGAGGAAGGAGACAAGTTGAGTAATAATGTCCGTCAGTTCAGGTCGAAAGCTTCCTTGAGAAGGAAGATCAGACTCATAGGCATCAGCATTGCAAGGCACCACTAGTTTAACATAGCCTGCCAGATTCGCTCTTGCCAAAGATTGTTGTAGGTTGAGAAGTGCGGGTACAACATAAGATTGGTATTGACCAGAATAACTCGAAAGAAAAGGTTCATTCCCCACTGCTATGTATCTGTAGTAACATAGAAAATGTTAAGTAACTTGCTGAAATCTCGAAGTTATGAAGTAAATACAAAATTACAAATTTTGTAAGACAATATACAGGTTTGAATATTTAGGTATCAAACTAAGTTCAATTAGAATGTCAAACATATTAGTCCCTCTTTTACTAATGGTTTGCTTGCTGGATCTTTGGCAAGGTGACCTATTATCTGCATTCCTATTGATCATAGAGGTTGAAAGGTTGAAGCCTTTAAGCAATGAACCTTCAATTTGACAAAGTTACACTTTAGGCAGTTAACAAAAACATCGATCCTAATGAAACCTATAACAACTACACTTTTTCATACTCCACAATACATTTCCAAAACCTCTACCTATGGCGTATAGCCAAAACAGCATGCAAATCTGACAGTGTGTAAATGTTCTTCTTGTTTAGTCTCTATATTCCTAAATTATTTGTGTGTACTTCGTTGCCTGGACAGTGGAAGTATGGTGTCAAAATGCAACTGCTTAGGGAGTGCCAACTTTGGCGAAAGCCAAAATATCGCAACGGCTCATGTGATGGAATGTCCTTTATGCATCAAATTTCATAGAATATGTGATGCCCATAGTTGACTAGCTGCTCCTTGTAACTTTCCAGTACTTAATGAGAAGAAACAACATACACTAATCTGTATTTTAAGATGAGAAGAAAAAGCGATTAAGAAGTCATACTGTTCTCCTCACAAAACACAATAATATTAAATCCTTCTGGGAAAAAGCAAACCAACTAAATGTTGTTCTTCTCATGTCGAAATACAAACAGAAATTACTTTGGATGCCTATTATACGTTGATAGCTTCTGTGTTAATGACTGCTCAAATAAATATGACAATGAAGAGATCTAACTGCTAAGAGTCGTCAATTTTGAGTAAGTTGCAGATACTTCACAATTTCTCCATAAAATTTGTGAGACTAAGCTTTATAAACTGACTAAACAAGATGTGGATACTTCACAATATCTTCATGAACTAAACGAGTAGGACTTAAGTTCTGCAGGCTCCATAAACAAGATGTAGATACTTCACAATTTTTCCATGAACTAAATGAGCAAGACTTAAGCTCTCAAATGAGTGATACCTAAGTTCTAAAATTGACCTAAGCTTCCACAAGAGTTTGGGGGACAAATTACAAGAGAAGCAACCCGATTACTAGTTTAAACCAAGCTCTAAGGAAGATCAAAGCACCACAAAAATTAAGACATTCAAATAGTTTAATGTATATTCTAAAAGTTATATAGCTAATGATTTTAAATCCATAGCCTGCTCTAATAGGGAACACAAAAATCTAGCAAGCCCAAATAAAAACCCTTCTTCTCATTCTCCATCTTCTTCTTGGGTTGCAAGATCTGGATGACACTTCAAGGGTTAGCGACAGTTTCATAGCCTCTGGAAAACGCCTAATGGACTTATAAAGTTTATGCATTTGGTTAAACGTTTATGTATAACCTTTATTTTATTGGAGCTAGTTTTGTGGAATGAACAAGTCTAAATCCTCTACATTTTGCACTATTTGAGATGCCCTTAGAGTCTACATGAAGAATTTTGTATAGATCAAATCAATGTTATAACTTATGACAACAAGATCTCATTATCCAGCACCAACCAAAGTAGAATGAACCTTCTAAAGAATGGCTTCAGAATCCTCTTTTCAGTGTCTATAGCAGTTTTAAGATATTCAAAAGGCGCTCTAGTAAGGCATTAAGTATAAACTAACCTAAAACAATGGCCCGTTATCATTCTATTACAAGTGGAAAAGTATATCCAACATCAACCTGCAATGAAACAAAGTTAAATAACCCAAAACCTGATACCCAGATTAAGAAAACATATGAAAGGAAAAAAATCAAACTATATCTAATAGCTATAAAATATAAACATTACATGAAAATGAGAAAACAAGTCCCAAATCCAAAAACCAAAGTGTGAGCAAACCATACTATAAACTTGAGCAAAATCAAACTTAGTGAAACATAAAACACAAATAGATAGAGTGAGAAGACAATAAATTCTAACAAAAATTGAAAAAAAAAAAAAAAAAACCCATTCTCACCTGATATCAGTGCCAGCTTTCCCCATATATCTTGAAACATTCTGGCGCACAAACAAATCTGCAGCAGAAGGGGATGAACTGATGAGCCCCAACATTTCATTGGGTATTCCAATCATGACTTGAATCCCACTCCCCATTAGAGCAGTAAGAGCCCCTGGATCAGCATCAAATAGCTTAACTTTCTGTATTCTGTTGTTTTTCAAAAGATCCACAACAACAGGAGGAGAGAGCCTGTGCAAGGATATAGTTCCCCAGTTGACACCAATAGCTGATTCCACCATTGAAACTGAGCTTGAAATGATTAGTATAGAGCAAATAAGAAGGGGTGTGGAGAAATGGGTTTGTGCCATTTCTGCAAATTTTGGAGAAAAAACCAAAGACATTTCAAACCATTGGCCTTGATAAGAAGGGGAAAGAAACAGAGAGAGATCTGTGTGAGTGAGTAAGCCTGATAGAAAGGAACAGAGTAACAACTGACAGAAAGGTGACTGAACCACCAGAGTATAATAAGATAAAAAATAGGTCTCTACAATGACACATATACCCTTGTACATTTGAAGATATTTATGGTGTTCACATATTCACTATATTCATCAAACTCACATGTACACTTGTTAACGGTGTTCACATATTCATCAAACTCACATATTTATACCTTCATTCACAATGCATGAAATGAGTTTTATGTTCATGTTCACATCAATGGATTAGATGATAAACAATGTGGAAGCCATTTTAGCAACATGGGTTTGACTCTGGGTTCTCGGTCTCGGCACTTGTATGCTAACGTCTTTCTCATGAATTTAGGATTCCATGTCGAGGTAAAGTTGGAATCAATTTCATGAACTTGTGATACCATCCGTCACAATCGCAAATGTTACCAACCTTTTAAGTTTTAAGTTTATATAACTAACCTTGATATAGGATTATCAATGGAGGCTCTATTGGTAATTTGCACCATATGCACTTTTTTAGCAGAACAGAGCAGAGTTAGAGATGGGGAATAAACACAAGTGGTAGGAATATAGAATATCAATATATCTAGAATGGAATGCTTAATTATCTCTATCCAAGCTCAACCACTGGATAAAAAATTGGAGCAATGAGCTTTCAAATAGACAACCAGTGAGTTTACGTAACATATGATTTATTAATTTAATAAAATTGAAAATACAAAATTTCCAACAGCACACTATTTGACACTTTGAATCAAATCAAATTTCTATAGCCATCACCATTAAAAATCAGAGAAAGTAGTTCAGTTATCTATAGCCCCCCAGAGATAGCTGGGTCAAGTTATAATTTGATTTCTTCTTAACTACTACTTTACACAAATTTCTCACAATCCAGATTAAACATAAAAATGTGTTATTTTCTCATGATAGAGATTTCTACGCCATGTGGGATCAATCAATAAATCAAATGACAGGTTGGTGAGATGAGTCTAATCTTCACATGACATGGTGGCCTATATACACATCATAAATACTCATGTTGGTAAGGTCACAACAAGCTCATACATGATTTAGACATCTCATCTAATTAAAGCAGGCCTAAACTTATCTAAGCTCTGGGTGCTTTCACTATGTTCTTTAAAGGGAAAAACAGTTGTGTCGGTTTAGAAGTTGATGATGGCCTGGGTACTGAATGTTTTTGTTTTTCAAAGACCAATTATCCTTCCTTTTTGACCTTTAAAAAGGGACTCCAAACATCATATTCTCTTTGTTTATTGTATGAAATAAAAGATCAGGTCACAAATCTTTGCAGATTCATTCGTTGATCAAAGCAAACTTTGCCACAACTTAAAAACTTTGAACCAATATTTGAGGTTGTGGACATCACACACCATTCATCTCTCGTGTCGACATGTTTAGCAAAAAAAAGATACATTGGTGGTAGATCAACTTGGGTGGACAATATCGCTCTGTTCTTTATGAATGAATGATTAGGCCTAAACAGGTCATTCCATGAACAGCTCTGCACTAAAATCATGGGCTAAGCTCATTAAATTCTCAGTCCAGTGAGAAATTTGAGTTTGAGTGGGGGGATTTACACTACACACTTCGATTCCAACCTCTACCATATATATGCACAAGGGTTTGAGTTGATCCTAGTGTGTTGATCGTTTTGGATAACATGTCTATGACAATGCCCTTCCGCATTTGAACTGCAGCAACTCCAGGGTATCCTAACTGAAATAGATCAACCATGTAACCGGCATTGTTATATAAACTATTGCATAAGGTATCTATTGTCAACCAACTATAATCTCATCACCCTCATGACTTATTTGCATCATGTTTGTCTCTCCAAGGTTGTCATAGAGTGACGGTGTCACTACACCAAATTGTCATTTTTGTAAAAGTTTTCAAAACAATATCAATTTTTGAATTGTAACAGTCCATCATATAATTTTACACATTTTCACAAACAAATGATACAATAATTGTATCACCATGAAGAGTACGGTGCTACAAGTGATACTATTCATGGTGATCCAATTTATTGTGTCATTTTTTCTATGAAACTATTTTTTATTTTTGGACTGAATTCAATTTTGACTTGAAATTGTTTGATGGACTGTTACAGCTCAAAAGTGATACTGTTTTAGAGTTGTTATAAAAATAACAATTTGATGAAGTGTGTTTTCATGTCTCTACCAAACCGGGAAGTAAAATTTAGTGACCTAGGGATCAATACCTTCAAGATGAGAATGGGGACTTAAATCTGAATTGATGGGAACACATGTTCACATCCATGACATATATGGAGTTCATCAACAAAGTTTTTGGCCATGACCTATATACACAATCTTAATCTCTTGCATACTACGTCTTGGTACTGAGTTGGCTTATCTCTTCCTCACAATTTCATAGATCATGATTTTGATTAGCACTGGTGATACAAGTTGTAATCTTAATTCTAAAGTTTCATAATTGGTTGGTAAATTAGTTCATTTCAACCTCAACCAAACTCTTACATGGTTTTCCACTAGTTTTCTGGTACACTTCAAAACTAAGGCAGTATATATCAATATCGAAGCCAAGATATAAAATCATTCTCAATATTGTATACTGTAAACCTGATGAAAAGCTAATATTGTTACTTCTGGTATTAATCTCATACATGAATTAATAGTTTTGTCACCATGAATAAATAGGTAGAACAAATAATCTTGCCTCCTTTTAATCTTAAAAATGTACTCTTTTAAATGGATGAGTGTTTCCATTTCTTATTTCTCTTTATTTGATCATAACTTGTTTAGTCTAGGTGAATGAGATTCCAAATTTGTGAGTTGTTCTAAAAAAAAAAAAAAAAACCCTACATATTTGCAATTACATGCTTTAACTAATTAGTGAAGACTATCAGAATACTAGGTATCATTGCAATTCACCTCGCATCACTTATCTGTTTGATTTTAAATTTAGTATTGTCATTGATTGCAATGAACTACGTCAGTCTTGTATGTGATCTTGGACTTGAATCGAATTATAGTTGATAGGTACATGGTGATTTTGAATACAAGCAAACATTAATAAGGGTCAGGATGGATTTCACAGAGCAAGAGGCTCAGAACATAGTTAATGTTGCAAGAAGTACCAACATGCAGAATCTAAGATGGAAGCAAGCTAAAGGAGAGACTAGGAAGCAAATTGTGAGGCCATATGTTTCTCATAAAAAACCAAGACATCTTTGAGCAACAGCGCCCCATTTGAATCAGCTCAACTCGAAAATACGTGGTCTACTGTATGTATCGTTTTGAAGATTTTGCCTGGAATGAAACCAGGTTCTAGATCTGGAAAAATAACTAAACAAGTGCTAAGAATTGAGCTCTTAACCCATCCTGTAATTGTGCAAGACAATAACTACAGAAACTATGGTACTGAACTTTAGACTTTTAATGGTTCCAAATTGAAAATCATACCACAAATCAATCAAAGGATATGCAGACTCAAACATGACAATGAAATGTCTCTCACAATTTCACCATTGCAATAATACATATTCTAATTAATAGTTTGAGGATTCTAATCATATCTCTCTATTCCTTCACAAAATCAGGCTGATCAGTGACAGATCTGACCCATGCCCATTTATGGTCTTTTGTGTTAACTGCGTTCTTTGCCTTTGCCACCTCAGTCAATGGGATGTATGCGTAGTTTCCATTAATAGGACCAGAGACAAAACCCGTATACCCAGCCATGACACCATGTATAGCCGAATGCGCCAAAAGTGTGCAGTACGCATTATCTGTGGCATTTGCAGGGACTGCACGTATCATATAAGTTGGGTCTATGTACTTGACTGTGAACAATTCTCCTGGATGATCTCTGTCCCACCATTTCTTGAACTCCGATTTCAACCAAACCCCAACATCCAAGAAAACAGGGTTCCCAGACTCGTCTTTCTCTTCTTTTTGGGCGTCAGTTCTTGGTATCAAGTCCTGTCCAGCCCCTTCCGCAACCACCACGACTGCATGGCCATTCCTTTTCAACCGCAGCTCTAGGAATTCAAACAAGCCTCCTTTTCCTTCCAAGTAAAAATCCATTTCCGGAATCAAACAACAATCTACGTCACGGCTGCTTAACGTTGAATGGAGAGCAATGTGACCTGTACTTCTGCCCATAAGTTTTACTAGGCCAATACCATTAACAGCGCTTTCGGCTTCCACATGACCAGCACTAATTGCCTGCTGTGCGACCTCCACTGCTGTCTGAAACCCAAATGACCTATCTATAATACCAATATCATTGTCAACAGTTTTGGGAATTCCAGCAACTGCTATTTTCAGTTTCCGACGACAGATTTCCTCAAATATTTTGACAGCTCCACGCATTGTTCCATCTCCACCAATTATGTAAATCTGCATGTTAATAAGATCATACAGAGGATCAAGTCACTTCAGCCAAAATGGAATGTTAGAGTTTGCACTATACTAATAGGTTCCATAACTTCCATTATAATTGAAGCAATTTTAGTTGTTTTACATCAACAAGCATCAAAACAAGTTTGCAGATTCAACAAATATTTCTCAAGTACTAAGAAACAATTTGAACTATTAGGTTATATAAGTTGTAAGAAAGTAACAATACTGTCACTGGAGCTTTTGAAGCTCCCATATGGGAAGCTGCTCAAATGGCGAACCATGGTTTATTAAGAATCAATTTAATTATTCCAAGGTTGGTACTTATAAACTAACAAAACATATATATTCTCTTGTTGACACTTCATATAAACAACAGCCACGAGTCTGATGCAAACTCAAAAAGGAAAAAATTTGGCAGTGTGTACATTCATATCAATTTTTTTCTTTTCACAAAGGGTTCCTTCCATGAGAAAGGTTCTAACCCTCCAAATATGAGGTTTTCCATTCCTCAGATTCCTCAGCAAGAAAAGCAAAGGGTGCAGAGAACTCGATGCTTGACCAACAACTTTAAAGTGGTGCACTCTATTTGGCTATCTGTGCACTAATTGATTAGGACTTTTAAACTCAAAATATCCTTTATAATCCCACCGAACACTTCACTATGTCTTTGTGTGGACAATCATCGGTCCTTTCGACTCCATGCCAAGCATTCCAGGTTCAGTACCACACTACTACAAACTAATTTCTTTGAAATTAAAAGATTCCAAGAGAACCCCTTTTCTAGAACCAGTAAGAATTAAAATGTGGTCATAGGTCTTTTCTATGGGGTGGTCAAATAAGCTTTAGCCTATACTTTAGTTGTGATCATTTGTAGTGTTTGCACCGACACTCTAATATACACGATACACTGCATTCAAAACTCCTTGCATCCAAGCTTGTGAGATAGGAATTAATAAAAAATGATGAGATAAGTAAGAAAAGAAAAGAGACCTGATTATATCCGCGATGCTGGATGGCATCAACAATCTTGTTGAGATCGAAGCCGCCCCTCGACGTCTGGAGCGTGGTTCCGCCTCTCTTGTGCCAATTATGCACCCTCTTGGGATCCAACTCAATGGGATCCATTGAATAAAAGCCTCTGTAGCCAGCCAAGACACCATAAATCTCCCTAACACCATAAAGATCCCACAACCCAACCACCAGCTCCCTAATCACAGTGTTCATCCCAGGGCACAGCCCTCCGCAAGTGACAATCGCAGCACGCACGTGGGAAGGATCGAAGCAGATCTTCCTCCTTGGGCCTGCCCTGTGATAGGCAAGGTGATGCTCGTTGGTGGCTGAAGGCGGAGCGGAGAGATCGTATAGGATCTGGCGGAGGATTATGTCGGATTTTGAGACGTAGAAACCTTGTGATGGGTGGTAGAATTGGTTGTGTTCTAATGGGTTGGTCAAGTACTGGATGTCAGGATCAGGGAGGTAGTCTGCAAGGTGTGGCAGTTTCTGTAATTTAATCGATGCAAATGCCAGGTTTTCGAGCTGTTCATCTTCTCCATCTTCTTTAGACATTTTTTGGTTTTTGTTCTGGAATATTGATGATTGATTCCTTTGGGTTGGGTTGGGTTGGATTGGAGAAAGAAGAAAGAATGGTGTTTTTAAATACAACTACAAACACTTTCTCATCTGTGCTCTTATAAGGGGTAAAAGTGCCTCATCTTTGGCTGGTTAGAATTTTCGTTTTGGTTTGGTTGATTGTGGAGAAAGAGTGATTCTACGTGGCGAGGAAAACAGCGAGCCGACACCCATTCTTCCTCGAAATTAGCAATGGCGCGCATCTCAAGAGGAATAGACCTACACTCTCTTTCCCTCGCCCATTTCCTCGCCGTTTAGAAAAGGCGGTGCGCCAGTGAAACCACACAGGTGTTCAATATTAAACATTACACGTGGTTTTAGTTACTCGGTGCTTTCATTGTCCTGATTGACCACATGGAGCCATGCATGTTTTTGGGTTCAAACTTCAAAGTCCAAACCCAACTCCAAAGTACTGGAATATCTCTTGCCAACCCAAAATCTCAAACAGGGGTGGACACACGCTACGTCCACACATATATTTAGTATTTATTTATTTGTTTATTTTTAACAAATAAATAAATACAAATTTTATTTTGATGATAACATCTTTCTATTTTTTTTTATTTTTTTAACAAATAAAAATAGACGTGAAAATTAAAATAATTTATGTGAATTCGATTTTTACACCTTTCCTTCAAATTTGAATTTTTTTTACTAGTGAAAAAACAATTTTATGAATAATCAATTTTCTGTCAATAAATAAACAATTAAATAGCGAAAATTCATATAACAAGATAAATTGATTCTGTTTTTCAATAAAAATGGTTAACCAAATATACCCAAGTGTTACCTTGAACATAATAGAAATTTCCTTTTACTTTTAGGGGCAATCGGCTACAATGTAATTGTGTTTTGATTAAGGTGAAAAATCAATTAATAACAAATTGTTACATGATTAACAACGAAAAAAATAAAATCATTGGGGAAATTACTAAATGAGAGGAATCCAGGTAAGTATGTAAATTTCCAATGATGTGGGCTTTGTGGGTTAACCATCTGAGAATTTAATGCCTTTGAAATGAAAAGTTGAGATCTCTCCGTGCCGTATACAAAGTTTAAACAGTGAGTATAGGAAATCAGGTTTTATAAATGAGCTTTGCTAGGGGTCGAGGGAGGGAGCGACCACCCATCCGTCTCGAGATGAATGCATCAGATTTGAGATGCGCAATGGTGCTCATCTCGAGGCAGATGGGTGGTAACCACCCATCCCTCGCTTTCTCCCTCGACCCCTAGAATTTTCGTTTATAATTATGTTTTGCAATTCAGATGATGTGACATCATTAAAAGAGTTTTTACAACATCGAGATACACATAAAATCTTTGAAAATTTCATTATTCTTTCGAGATCACAGCCCGAGTTTAGGAATATTTAGTTTTCAACGGGAGTAATTTTGAAAATCTGAAATTTATGAATGACAGACTTAGGGATGCGGCCTTGTCCACTAGGGCAATTTTCATTACAAAGTTAGATATGTACGGTTGCACATAGTCAAGCCCAAGTTCAAAATTAATCTACTTCTGTAAGATATGAAGTATATATTTTACTTATTAGATGTCGGTATCATATGCTAGAATAATATTTGTTAGTTTATTCTTTTATTGTAGATTGATTTTAATATTGTTGGCTGGTCATTTTCTGTGAGAAATGGAATCAAATTCCTATCCCAAGTAGTTTTTTAACGATAAAAAAAAGTATGTATGTGACTAATTTTCATATCTCTCATGGGAATTCAACTCTTTGGCGACCCAAAATGTAAATCTGTTTTCTATTTTGGTTCTTTGTAATACATCCAATCAATAAAGTTTTTTTTCTTATTCTAAATTTAATAGTAGTAAATCCCATCAATTATAGGGTGCATGCAACCTAGTCCAACTTTTATTTGCGCAAAAGTTGTCTTTTAAGATCAAAAACCAAAATTTCTCAATACTTTGCTTTTAGATAATGTTTATTTTCATCATATCAGGCGAGACATGAGCTTTGCTACAGAGCGAGGGAGGGAGCGAGGGAAAGGGGGCGAGGGATGGGTGGTAGCCACCCATCCGCCTCGAGATAAGCGCATCAAATTCGAGATGTGCGATGGAGCTTATCTCGAGGCGGGTGGGTGGCTTCCACCCCTCCCTCGCTCCCTCCCTCGACCCCTAGAATTTTCCGGCGAGACATATATAACATGGACATGTTTGTAGTTTCATTTTAAGTTTTAATAGAATGCTCTTTGAAAAAAAAATTATTTGCACAAAATGTGTAAATTAGAGTAGATGACTTTTTCGTTTTCTCAGACAGGCCAATCCGAAATGATTGTTGGCTTTTTGTTGCATTTTTTGTTTGTGTTAACACTACACCAAATTGGCACTTTTGTAACAACTCTCAAAATAGTATCACTTTTGAGATATTACAATCCACCAAACAATTTCAAGTCAAAACTAAATTTAGTCAAAAAAAATGAAAAACAGTAACAAAAAAAAAATGATACAATAAGTTGGATCATCATGAATAGTATCACTTTTATAGTCATACTCTTTATGGTGATACGATTATTGTATCATTTTGTTTGTGAAAATGTGTAAAATTGTTAGGTAGATTGTTACACTTCAAAAGTGATACTGTTTTGAAGGTTGTTACAAAAATGCCAATTTGGTGTAGTGTAAGTTGGAATTTTAGTCGTAGCATTGTATTCTCCAATATATTCGAATCAACAATACAAAACAAACAAACACGAATTGCACACTTTAATGAATAAAAACAATAAATTTAACTTGTGGTACTTCTTTTTTTTAAACCCTAAAACAAAAATCTTTAAAGTTGGGCTTGGGTTTATGTTTTATGTTTTGTTAATTCTTCAAATCAGTAGAATACAGTGCGGATTAGATGTTCCACGGACCATGGAAGAGCAAATATGGTCCACAATCTAAAATTTTGCCACCTCGTCTATTTAATTCAAGCTAACTCTACATTAACTGGAAAAGTCGTCGAGAGCTCTCTTGTGGGGCAATTTTGAATGAGATTTAATTCATTAAGTGTAGCTCGGTATTACAAGCCATTTTATTTATCACCATAGATTGTGTTACTTTTCTAATATGATCCGTCAGTTTTATGGCTCTCTCTTATTCTCCATGGCGACTCCTCAAGCCGCCAAAAGAGGAGAGCCGCCGATGGGGGGTGGAGGCGCCTCTATCGAAGGCAAGCAACATCGAAGTTTCCTCCAAGCTTGGGCGTTGTGAAGAAGACATTCATTGAAGAAGAACCTATGAAGGGGAATCGTTTTCGCAAGGATGGTTGCACCGCACTCTCTATGAATGTTTCTGAAGCAAAAAGGTGCGAAAGGTATGTGGAAAAGTTTGTTTTGGTTCTAAAATTTTCTAGTTATCGCCCTTTCCTTGAGGCTATCTGTGAAACCATCCATAGATCTTGGGGAGTTATGGGTGATTTCACCATGGGATTGCTACATCCAAGACATGTGATTGTTAAATTTCAGTCGGAAGACGAACTTAATAAGGCTTTGTCGCGAGACTCCTTTATGATCCGAGGAGTTAGGTTCAAAGTGTTCCGTTGGCATCAAAGTTTTAGCCTTAAGGAAGATTTGGTCCTAGCCCCATTGTGGGTGGATCTTCCTTTTTTGTCGTTACAATTTTTTCACCAATTGTTTTTAAAGGAAGTAGGAGACTCCATCGGGTCTTTTCTTAGAATTGATGATAGCACGATGGGTTTCACTAGACCCGAGGCGGTAAGGATGTGTGTTGAGATGGACTTATTATAAAATATGGTTGGAGTTTTTCCGGTTCTTCAAGATTTTGGCAAAACATTGTGTATCCTGGGTTCAAATATTGCGAAAATTGCACAATGATTGGGCATACTTTCGAGGCATGTAGGAAAAGATTAGGGATTCACAAGGCTAAACATAAGGATGATGATAAAGTTGACATGAATAAGTCGAAAAAGGAATCCACGAAGAATCAATCCATCAAGGAGAAGGAGGTTGCGACACAATCGAAAGGCAAGGAAGTTAAGCAAGTTTATAAACCAGTCATGAAGATTGCTAACAAGGTTACTGTATCAGGTGGTGCGCAAGATGCTATGGATGGTCCTAGTCGAAATAAAAAAGGGGGCAAGGAAGTGGATGTCCTTCCTAAGAAAGTAGGCAACGAAATTGCCTTTGAAGATTGCTAATAATTTCGATGTTTTAGCAACTTTAGATTCTCAAGAGGGAGATGATTTGGGAAATGCCAATTCGGTCTCTAATCCTATTGAGAATTTGAAAGACAACTCTGTAAAACAGGGAAGCAAATATCTGGAATATGTTTATAAAATGGAAGGCGCAGCACTTAACAAGATAGGTTCCAAGTTACGCAACATGTCTACGTCTGATGGCAATGTAGTTGGAGCTGCTATGGGTGTGAAATTGGATGCAGGGTCACCTATGATTGAGGTTTCTTCTAATAAGGTCTTGGTAGATTCGGTTTTGGCAAACGGAAAATCTGACGTTCCCAAGTATAATACCTCGACCCATGAGGATGTTTCCATTACTAGTTCGAAGGAAGAATTAGTTTCCAAATTTATATCAGACTGTAAAGATGTTGGATACACTTCTTGGGAGATTGAACAAGTTTTTCAAGCAGAGTTGGAGGATGACTCGGCTAAGATTGCGACTCCTGTCACTTTGTTAGAGAAGGACTCGGCTTGCAATTTGAGTCCCGATTCGAATGTTGGACAGGTTGATGCTGAAGGCGAGATGGTCACGGTTGTTGCAGGATGCGCAGCTTCAATGGGAGCAGGGGATGTGCGCGATGGCAGCGAGGGTGCAGGGCAAACAGTCCCGTTGGGAGCAGGATCAGTGAATGATGTTATGCTGATTCAGGAGCAACAATTGTTGTGGACGTAGGAGCAGATATTGTTGAATGTCAGGTGGCAGTGAAGATTAAGGTTAAGCCAATTTTGGCGTTTGTGCAGGGAGACGTAGAGGTCGTTAATGCGTCGTATGTCAACTCCGATCTGCTGCAGGATATTGTGGTTTAGGATGCGGTTTTGGACGTAGGTGATACGTTGAATAAGGCATTATCTTTGGTTAAAGAAAATCGTCGGTTATGGAGAAAAAAATTAAACATCAATACTCTTGAGAGCACCAGTGAGGATAGTGACAATATTGGCTCAGAGTTTGAGGCCGGACCACAAGCAGCAAGGATTAGTGATTTGGATTTAGGAGCAGTGACAGCAGGAGAGGCAAATAAGAAAAAGAGTAAGACAGTCAAGATGGCACGCCCACCGGGTACGCGTCATATGACGAGGCCGAATGTTCTTAATGCTAAAACTAAAAATGCTTGACAACATTATGTTCTGGAATGCCCGTGGGGTTAGTAATAGAGCTACGAAATGCAGACTTAAAACAATGTGCAAAGAATTTAAAGTGCGTCTCATTATGATTGCAGAGCCTATGATTGAAGCTAGTCGTTTCTTGGAGATTGGTAACAAAATTAAACTGACAGGTTTTACGTCTAATGAAGCAACGGGTGGAAAGATATGGATCTTTTGGGATTCGACTTTAGCAGTCTCGGTATTGGATAGGTTAGAGCAATGCATTCACTGTCAGGTATCTGTTTCAAATAATCAATATTTCTTTATTACCTTCATATATGCTAAGTGCACAGCGGAAGAAAGAAGGGCATTGTGGGCTCAGATGGAGCTATTGGCGTCTTAATGTAATGGCCCTTGGATGGTGGGAGGGGATTTCAACTTCATTGCCAATGAGCAAGACAAACTTGGCGGGAATCCTCTTGCCTTGGCTAGCATGTAGAAATTTGCAGATTGTATTGAGCATTGTGGATTGATTGATTGTGGCTACACTAGTTCGAAGTATACTTGGTGTGACAATAGACGTACTGGTGACCGGATTTGGGCTAGACTGGATAGTGTGTTTGTTAACACTTTATGGCTTAACAATTTCCCCAATACGAGGGCGGAGCATCTTTAGCGCACGTTTTCGGATCATGCTCCGATTTTGGTATCATTTCCCATGCAGGATAGGACGGGCTTCTCTCCTTTCAGATTTCTGGATATGTGGATGACTCATCCGACTTTTCACACTTTGGTCGAATTGGTATGGGGACAGAAGTGTTCTAATAGGAGGGCATTGAGTGTTGTGGACTTTAAAATTAAATCTATTCGTAAAGCGCTTATCCAGTGGAATAGGGATGTTTTTGGTAATGTTTTCAGCAGACTACGGGCTCTTGAGGATGAAATGAGTCAATGGGAAAATTATCTGATTTCAGGTTGGGAAGCGAATGACCATTTTTGTTCTAATGTGAATGCTAATTGGGATGTCAATGCTTGCTGCAACTTGAGCAGATGTCAAACAGAATACAGATTGGCTCTTAAGTAGGAGGAATTGTTTTGGATGCAAAAAACAAGGGAGAAAGATTTTAAGGATGGGGATGCATGTACTAAATATTTTTTCACCTCGGTCAAATCTAAACAGAAAAAATGTCGATTTCATCAATCACTTTACAGTGTGGTAGGGCGATATCTGATTCGGGGGAAATTTTCACTGAAGCCAATAGGTTTTTCCATCAACTTCTTTCTTCTCAGGGTGATCAAGGAGTTGATAGTCAGTTACTGGATTATATCCTTTCCATTGTCTTTGAATTGGAGTGTGACCGTATAGCCGCAAGTCCGTCTTTAGAGGAAGTAAAAATGCTACTTTCGACATTCAGAGGTAGGGGTGGGCAATGTCGGTTCGGTTCGGTTTTGAGCCCCAAACCGATTTTGAATCGATTTCATTCGGTTTGCCCAAAACCAAAACCGAAACCAAATTTTGTATTTGTAAACCGATGAATTCGGTTGAACCGAATTTCGAATCGGTTCGGTTCGGTTGGGCCGAAATTTCAGGTTCAAGCATTTGAAAAACTTTCATTAAAACATGTCCAATTTTTTTACATGCCCAATTTTTTTACAGACCCAATTTTTAGCCCAAAATTGAAAACTTTGATAGAAGGGGGTGATTCAGTGCAACAGGGTGTACTGCAATGCATTTGTTGCATTAATCAAGTATTGACACCTACTTGTTATTTAGTTATTTATATATATCTAATTAATCGGTCGGTTCGGTTATAAATCGGTCGGTTCAAAACCGTAAACCGATTTCGAACCATTTATAATCGGTTCGGTTCGGTTCGGTTTAAATTATTTTCTTTCTACTCATATTTCGGTTCGGTTACCGAACCGAATTTAAAAACCGGTTCGATCGGTTAACCGAATTTAAATCGGTTTTTGCCCACCCCTATTCAGAAGAATAGCGTGTCAGGTCCGGATGGGTTGACAGTGGGTTTCTTTCAATCTTGCTGGGAGATTGTTGGTGTTGATATTTGGAAAGTGGCTATCCAATTTTTTGAAGGTGAAGCATTACCTTCGGTTTTCTCGGCTAATTTTCTTGTTTTGCTGCCCAAGGTGGACTCGCCAGGGTCTTTTTCTAATTTCTGTCCTATTAGTCTTTGCAATGTCATTTACAAAATTTTCAGTAAAATTCTGTGTAATAAGCTAGCCTTATTGCTTTCAGGAATGATAGGCCAAGAATAGAGAGCCTTTGTCAGGGGAAGATCCATTGTGGAAAACATTGGTTTTGCTCAGGAAATGGTGTGGGACATTCATAAGAAGGTTACATGAGGTAATGTTGTTTTCAAAATTAATATGGAGAAGACATATGACAGGTTGGAGTGGCCTCTCCTTTTATCCGTGCTTAAAAGATTTGGGTTTTCGACTAAAGTCTGTCATCTGGTTTCCAATTGCATTGCTCGTTGTGGGTTCTCGGTGTTGTTGCAAGGAGTATATAATGAGTATTTTCATTCATCCAGAGGGTAGAGACAGGGGGACCCTCTGTCTCCGCTGTTATTTGTTATAGCCTCGGAGATACTTAGTCGATGATTATTGGATGCTTTTGCAAGAGGTGACATTTGTTATTATTATACGTCAAGACACTGCCGGCCTTTAATGCACATTTTGTTCGCAGATGACACATTTATTTTTCTAAATGGAAGAAAGTCTTCCATTACAGGGTGTATCGGGTTTTTGGAAAAATACGCGCGTACCTCAAGTCAAAAAATTAATGCAGCTAAAAGTTCCTTCATGGTAGAGGAAAATGCAGCAGTGGAACGTGTGGTGGGTATTAAGTCCTATACAGGTTTTCAATATACATAATCCCCATTGAAGTATTTGGGAGTGCCTATTTATCAAGGAATATGCAAGATTATTTATTTTGATGAGCTGGTTAATAAAATCCAAAGACAGATCAATGGGTGGAAGGCAAAACTTTTATCTCCGGGTGAGGAGATTGATTTTGATTAAGCATGTCTTGAGTTCTATTCCAGTCTATACTTTAAGTGCCATATGTGTTCTTAATCAAGTAATTTCTAGAATTCACAAGTTACTGGCGGATTTCTTTTGGGGCGATTATGAAACAAATCTAAAGAAATGGATATCGTGAGAAAAAATCTGTTTCCCTAAGGCAGAAGAAGGTTTGGGAGTCAGGAACCTTGGTACTGTCACTATGGTTTTTCGTTTGAAAGTGCTTTGGAGTGTGATAAATTCTGATTCTTTGTGGGAAAATTACATGAGATGTAAATACTGGAAGGATGGGGTCCCGATTTTCTATCAGTCAGAAAAGAATAATGCTTCTCTTTTTATAAAGGAGATCATGAAATTTAAAGGAGTTTTGGTTCGCAATAGTCTTTGGCGCATTGGTTCTGGGAATTCGAGTTTTTTTTTCTTTTAACTGGAATTCTTTGACTGTGTTCTTGAGAACGGGTGGTTTGGAGGCTCAAGGTATCTGGCCCATGATAGCGGAGGTTCGGAGTGGGGATTTTGTGCTTGTTAATCCCGAGGTGAGATCTTTGGCGAAATCTCTTTTTGATGACAGAATTCAGGGGAGTGAGCGAGATAAGGACTCTTGTATTTGGACCCCGGATCTGGATGGTTGTTTTAGCACACATTCGGCATATGAGCTTCTCCATGACAAGAAAGGTAAAAATATGTTATTTGACAAAATTTGGTTGACATTTTTGCCTTCTAGAATTTCAGTTTTTGTTTGGAAGCTCCTTTTAAGAGGCGTTCCAGTTGACGGGGAACTTCACAGATGTGGGGTCAGTCTTGCGTCGAGATGCTGTTGTTGTGATTCTCCTAGTGTTGAAACTCTTAATCATTTATTCCTTGAAGGTGGGTTGGCTAGAGGGGTCTGGAGTCATTTTGAAGCCATTTTTTATATACATATTAGAAGGGCGGCGGAAATTACCACGATCTTGAGAGTTTGGTTTGGGAAATTCAACAAGAAATCTCAAGTCGGTTTGCTTTATTTCTTAACACCCATGTTTATCATTTGGGAAATTTGGAAACAGTGATGTCGAGGTGTTTTTGATAATGGCAAGCCAAATGTGGTAACAATTATTTTGCTTGTCAAGAAGAACATTCGTTTGGCGAATTCCTTATTTATTCCTAAGCGGGTAAGTGAGAACAAAACCCCACGCAGGATTGCCGGTCTAGTTGGTTTGGACAAGGCTTATACAACGTATATTCACGTTCCTAAATTAGAGGTGTTATTACCTGTCTGTGGTCGGTTTCAGTTCTCGTTAAGGGCTGGTGGTTGGATGAAGGTGCAACCTGTGGTGGTGGGTTTCGCGGATGGGTATATCTGTTGGCTGGTCTTGTTGGTGCTGCGTGTAAAACAGAGTGTCGCCTCTGTTTTCATTGCGTTGTGCTTCAGGTGCTGGAAATTTAGATTCGAGGGGGAGTGATTACGCCCAAACAATACACGCGGTCAATTGTAGTAAAGATTGGGGTGTCAATCCCACGAGGAAAAACGATCTACAAAACAAGGTCAAGAAAGAAAAACTACGCAAAACTAAATGTAAGAAATTTTAGCAATTCTAAAATATGGAATTAAATTTAGTCTAATAAAAATTAAGTTTGGAGAAGTCACAAGGTTCCAAGAATCCCTTCTAGATTTCACGCGATTACGTGTTTTACATCCCAAACAATATAATCGGAAAAATAGTCTTTAATGCATTAATATATCCTAATGTAAATGGATTTTAGATTTCACTTTTTCTAGAAAACACAAAGGTTGGTCATATGTGATATCCCAAACTTACGATATATCCGAAGACAATAACGTAATAAAAGACGATCACATATAACTAACCTACCGGAATCAATTTATCCTTAAAAATTCCACACGTAAGAAAAACGTGACTAAACTTATATGGAGAACAAAAAGACAATCACCGGAATAATAATCTACGAAGAAATTTATGAAATCTCTATCACTAAAATAACATAAATTCTTACATTAAATAAAAGTGAGAATCATAAACACCATTATTCATCGTGAAAGCGTAAAACGAATCAAATACTAATTAAGTACGTTACATCTAGGAGTTCGTCTCTTCACCTTGTGTGGAGTTTAGTGACGCATAGTGGAGGTGATAACAGCAACAATGGTGTGGAGTTTCATCGGCATGGCAGCGCGTGGCAAATCAGTGATGCGCACCCTGCTGCTGCTGCTGCGTTTCTACTCTGTTGTTGCGCACACTGCTGCCTGCGTTTCTACTCTGTTGTTGCGCACACTGCTGCTGCGTTCTGGACAGCCTTGCTGCGTGTCCACTGTTGTTGCGTGTCCACCGCTGCTGCGTTCTTCTTTTTTGTTCTAGACAACACCTTCTCCTCCCTTCCTACGTTTTTGTTCCAGCCGTCCTCTTGTTGCAAAGAAAACAAATAATAATAAAACATCTTTGGTTGCTGTCATCTTTTTGGTTAAAAAGCCCTCTTGCCCTATTGGGTCCAAATTAGCAACCAAAATACTCATTCTATATTGGTGGATTCCCAAGCCAAATCCAATTGAAAACAAAAGGGTGAGCCCCTTTTGTTTGGATTAAGTTGTTGCGAGTGATACTGGGTGCAGTTCTGTGTGTGCTGCAGGTGGTGGGTGGAGCTCTGTAGATGGCTTGTACGGTGGAACATGGTTTGCGCGCTTTGGTATGGGTCCATCTGCTCTGATTTTTGTTTATCTATTGTCTGGCAAGTGCTTTCAAAATGATTTTCAGTGGATCTTTGGTTGCAAATTTTGTTAGCTAGAGTTTGTCTTGTATGAAGCAATTTAATAGGATTGTTGAAACTCTGGAACCTGTCTCTTGGATAGGTATTTTTTCTAGCTTGTTTTTGTTTGTTTTTTTTTAATACGGGTAATGTTGTAATGTATCCCCGTTTAGTTTATAAATCAATTTTTTGATAAGTAATAAAGGTCTGACATCCCATAGTTGCCCTTCCCCACCGGAGATTTAATTTAAAAAAAAAAAACAACAAAACTGAAACTAATATATGATATAAGGCCCTTATGATTAATTTTAAAAAATAATTAATATTTTTTGTAAAATTACAAATCATGGACCATAATTAGTAACTCTCACAAGATTTATATGTTTAGGTATACCACTCAAAAATAATAATTTCAGGAAAGAAAAAAATCTAAGCATATACATGCTTACTTGTTGCAATAACAAATTTAAAAATGTCAATGGTAGTTTGGTTGGATGTTTAAAATTGTGGTGGTTTAACCCTTATGTCTTGAGTTCTATACCCACCGAAAAACCAACAAAGTCGAAAATATCATCCCTTTTACAAAAGAATTCTTTTTTCAAACTCATCAATAACACACATTCACGCAAATATATTAAAGTATCAATTCTTACTTGAATGTCTACACTCAGAAGATGATTTGTAACTTTTCCATGACTTTCAAGTTTACTTAAAGTGTCGTCCATGATTTTCAATTTTACAAAGATTCTTAATTATTTTCTAAAATTAATCACAACAGCTTTATTAATTATATATAAATCACGGTTAGTGTCAAAGTTAACTTCAGTTAAATGATGAAGTGGCGAAAATCTGCCTTATAGACCATATATTGCTATTCCGTGTTCTGCAGACCATCTAATCCGCACTCAGTAAAATACCCCCATTTTCCATCTTTAATTTATAGATGAATGATTAAAAAAATGAGTTGTTCTACCTGTCGAGGGAGTGAGCAAGGAAAACAACGAGGGAGGGAGTCGTCATTTTTCATGCATGCATCCCGAGGGGGATGGATGGCTCCCTCTCTCCCTCCTTCGCTGTTTTCGTCGCCCACTTCCTCGACATTTAGAATTTTCGTAAAAATTATTAAGTTGAGTTATGAATAAGAAAATCAACTGTATTACACAACAACAATTTTAGTCAGCCTTGTTTGTTGGTCTCTTTTGGGTCATTTTTTGGCTTTTTTACAATTTCACCCAAAAAGATGAGAAGTAAAAAGTGTATAAAGGCAAAAAAAATGTTCAAAAAGACCAGCAAATATGGCTTACTAAACTTACTCATTATACAATTCATACACACGGAAGGAGGGGCATGGATAATACTTGTAAGTCAATTCTATTTTCGGTGTTATACATAGCGTGTTTGTCTTTTGACGGAGGAAGCGAAAGTCATTAGAGGCCATCGTGAGAAAGTAGTGTTATTAATTTAGTGACAATATAATTCCATTCAAGTATAAGTTATAAGGGAGTTGTTGTACATCGGGATTAAATATCAATCCAATCAAGATTAAAAAATTCCATTGACTGAGTATAAAAACTGAAGATGACCCCTTGTCAATATTGCTCGGAAATGTCGAAGTTAGCATGTTAAGTAAAATCCATAAACCTATGCCTAATATTCTCATTTATGATTGTTGTATTGTATTGGGTCTTTAAGTATATTCTGTAATCATGTATTGAGTTATGTAAAAATATGGATGTTACCACATTTTACATAAATACACAATCCTAATTCTAGAGCTAAGGGATGGATAAATATAAGAAATCTTTTTTTCTGGTTAATTGGGGTTTTTTTTTCTTGGCTTTCTTAATTAAGCCTTGGGTTAAAACAATCTTTTATTTATTTTATGCTTTGGTGTAGATTATTGGTAGCAAATTTGCTCAATGAACTCAACCAGTATTTATCAAAAAAGAATGCTTGGGTTTGTGATGAAATTTCTTTGACTTGATCACCAGTTGGATTTTGTATTCTTCATGTTTTGCTTTATTATCAGCTTAAAATATATAACAATGACTTACTATTTTTATGAACAAAAATCATTTGGTGGTGAAATTTTCTCATTAGCTGCTTATATTATTAGTAAATCCAACCATTATTGATTTGAATATACAAGTAGAAACTCAAATCTAATTACAAATATCTTACTTGTGAATCATATAAAACCACCCAATCGTACAATAAAAATGCTAGAAAATCAGGTTTTTACAACCAGGATGACGTGTTATGATTTGGAAAGAATGATGAAATCCCCAAAGATTTTATGTGTATCTCAAAGTTGTAAAGACTCCTCTAACGATGCCACATCATCCTGGTTGCAAAACATGTTTTTTTTTTTTTTAAGTAAACCTCCAGTGGGGAGGGGCACCTCTGGAATGTCAGACCTTTATTACTTGTAAAAAGTTGAGTTACAATCAAAACGGGGGTACATGACGACTTTACCCGTGAAAAAACCAATTAAAAATTAGTCGGTTGGATGGACCAGGCAAATAAGACATGTTCGAACATAGGCCATTACATCCTCCTGTAAGCAATACTGAATGGACCAGTTGGAACAGGCCATTACTGGGAGGGGCTCTAATAAGCCTACTGGCAAAACATGTTTACAAAACATGGTTTCCTAGCCTCACACATAGCAATGGGGAATTATCTATTCTTTGTGAGTAGGGTTGGCAAAAATATCCATTTTCATGGATATCCACCCTGTCTCAAATGGGGCAGATATGGTTTTAACTTAACGAAATTCGGGGCTGATTCTGGGGGAGAAAACTAATTCCGGCCGTCATAAATTTGAGGGGAGAATAAAAGTTGTTAAGGTCATCGTGGGACAAGTATCAAATTAAAGTTGTATTAGCTAAATTTAGTAATTCAATGGGTATTGTAACAAAAATTCTCGATAATTCAAGTGCGCATCCCAGAGGGATGGACGGCTCCCACTTCCCCCTGTGGGGTCCCTCGCTGGTTCCCTCGACAGTTAGACGGGTTCGTATTGTAAACAATGTGGTCTTTCTCACATGATGTTGAACTTTTTTTTTTTTTTGGAAGTTGAGCTGGGTTTGTATAGGATCCCATAACCTATCCACGAGGTGCGACCTACTGATCAACACCACCCCGAAAGAAACGATGCCGCCGGCGGGTCTCGAAGCAAGGACGTGGGGACTAATCCCACACCTCCTTAACCACTCGACCACAGCCCCTTTGGCATGATGTTGAACTTAATTTCAATATAAAGTTATAATTCACTTATTTTAGTTAGAGAAAGTTGCTGTAAAATAAATTGAATAACTAATTCAAAATATTTAAATTATTCGGTTGATTGCGCTACTTTATGTAGAATTTTAGGCAAGTGAGTAGAAAATACCAAGTGTGAATTGAAGATGATCTCCTTTCTTGCTCGCTAAGTCATATCGGATCCATGAAACTTGACTGGGTGATTTTTCTTTGAAGAAAATTATTATCCATGTTTAATTTCCTCATTTTCACACAAAAAATTTCAAATTCTTTAGGTCAAGATTCAAGACAGATAGAGAAGGGAACAATTGGACATTTTATTTACAGGATATTAAAGATAAAATTCTTGGTTCTGCACGTCTTGAATGTGTCGAATATCCTACAACGAGTTTTAAGTTCATGTACTGTTGAGCAAGTCTGTTCTAATTAAAATATATTGCCATTATGGTTTGAGAGTTGAAATAAATAAGTGGCAAAAATGTTTAATTGGTGATCCAAAGTCTTGCTGACTAAACTAAATTAACCTTAATGGTTGCAGACTAAACTAAACCCAAATTCTGTATGATTGATGAGCTGAAATTCTGTATTTCCGTAGGTAGAAATTGACAGCACACAATAACAAAGAGCATAGACTTTCTGCCATCACTTTCGGTATTCCTTCCTAACCGCGTATCTAACTTGTTCAACTCGCTACATAAGCTAGTTTATGTTCACTTCATTTTACTCATGAAGTACTAGACTCTTATCAACAAAACACTTGTGCAATAGTACTGTTCAGAGATATGAAGGTATGTCTCCTAGATAAGGAGCAATTAATATGTTTTTGTGACTATACTTCTTTGAAGATCAATATAGACTTTTTGATGTATGTAAGCTAAAGTATGTGTTTATGCAAATGCAGCAAAAGATCATAGTGAAAGTGCAGATGAACTGCCAGAAGTGCCGAACCAAGGCCCTCAAGACTGCTGCAGATATTGATGGTACGCTATTTTCCTCTCAGCACACACACACACACACACATATATATATGTCTACATTCCTAGCTCATGAACTGGCTCAGCCTAGGGACTATAATGAACTCATCGATATGCTTATAAATGCTTGCAGGGGTAGACTATGTAGGACTGCAAGGAGATGATAAAGATCGAATAGTTGTAACTGGTGATGGGGTGGATCCAGTGAAGTTAACGAAATCCTTGAGGAAGATTGGTTGGGCAGACATAGTGAGTGTTGAAGAAGTGAAGCCACCAAAGCCACCAAAGACACCAAGCAGTCCACCACCATGTAATTTTCCATGCTACTACATTGGCCAGCCTAATTTTCAGATGGCTAGATATGAGGTGATCGAGGACTATGGTTCCAGGGATTGCTCTATAATGTAATTAAGCCTTTTTGTTGAGCACAATTTCAAGTAATTGGGGGAATTGAACTCTTCCGGGATTGAGGGGTTTCTAAGTTAATAAATTTTCCAGTTGCCAGTATACGTCTTATATCATGAGTTTACAAATGTTCACTGGTCGCCCTGTGCACTGAAACGCAGGAGAGAAAGCAAGTCTTACTACCATTGATTAAACCAATATGAACGGAAAATGCAAATACTAACTACCTAAACAAAGTGAAAACACTGCACTCAATATCGGTACTCTTCATCAAATAAAAATTCCTAAAAATGCAATATTGATCTTGCAACAAATTACATCATGACGTGAGTTCAAATGTTTTTAATGCGCTTATTATTTTAGATTTATTGGAGATATAAACGACGTGATCAATTGTCAAATAATTTTGTATTTTCTTGCACCCATATCTTGGTATTGACATCACGGTCCCAAATACTAGTGTCATGTAAATGAAAATGATGTCATCAGCTTGTGTCGAACTTACATTATGATTTTCTTTTTCATTATATATATGTTCTCGGTTTCTCATAACAAAAAATGAAGTTCTTAAGTTTTCAAGTAAAGAATTTAATAAAGGATACAAATAGATTTATAGGAAAAAATTAGAGGGTGTTGGCACCCAATTAGAAAATGGGGGGTACTACTATTATTCACTGTCAATAGATCAGAAATTACCTCATAGTTCATGTGCAAGTCAGGTAAAAACCAACCCTTGTATGAGCAAAGTGCTTGCTAAAAAACATCGATAATGTAAGACTATTCAAACTTCAATATTGTCATGCATTTGGTGAAGGATGATATTGACTGTAATCATAACAGTCTCCATAAATCATTATGGTAAGTAACATGCATCAAACTCAGCCTTCTTAAACAAATTTCAGACACTCCATATTCTTCCTCTATATATTGAAGAGACTCTTAAGTACCAAGGCAAAAAGGAAGAGATTGATATGAAGGTAGTCCCCAGATAAAATTTTAATAGCTTATTAATTAAGAGATGGATGCATGTTTGTAATTACTTTCTTTAAGCATCTCGGGATGGTTAGATTTATTTAATTTATAGAAAATAATATGTTTTGATGCATGCGTACAGAAGCAAAAGATAGTGGTTGAAGTGCCAATGCACTGCCAAAAGTGCAGGACAAAAGTGCTCAAAATCGCTTCGAAGATTCATGGTACGTAGTTATTTATTCTTACAGATCGATCAACATAAGTTTATAGCATGATTGTATTGTGTACATAAAAATCAAAAATAAAAAGGTCTATTATGGCTCTAAATATGATATCAATTAGACTCGATTTTGTTATTCAAATATCTAGTTAGTTGTATTGCTCCACAGATGTAATTATACAACTTATAAATGTGCATGCTTAATAATTTCAGGGATAGAGTCTGTAACATTGGAAAAAGGCAAAGTGGTGGTAATTGGTGAAGGTGTAGACCCATGTAAGCTAACAAAGTCCTTGAGGAAAAAACTGGGAAGAGCAGAGATGGACCTTGTTGAAAACTTGAAGGTGGAGCGAAAGGAAGAACCTGAAGAGAATGGGAAATCAGCTCAACCCATTTGCCATTACCACACTACTTCTCATCGTGTGGAAACAACATATACGTATAAGGTGATCGAAGAAGCACCCTGGAGCAGTTGCTCTATAATGTAGTTATGTAGTTTAGAATGCATGAGCTTGCTAGTTAATTCAGGGGGATTGGAGGTTTCAGTTTCAAGTTTTTTCTATCTAGAAGGTACAATTAGTTAGTTAATTAATCTTGGGGTTGTAACACTATATTAAAGGTTTTCTATCTAGTATTTCCATAGGTTGTTTTTAATATATCAGAGTTTATATAGTTGCTTCCACATATTAGTTAGCAATTTTAGCAAGAGAGACTGTTGGGTTGAAAGTAGTGTACCAAGTAATTAATTAAGTCCATGATCCACATTTTGTGGAGACCCCCATGAACAGCCTGGATCGTGAACCATAATATGAACAAAACAGGTTTCTTTAAATCCACAAGTATACATATTTTAACATGAACAAAAAATATCAATAAAATTTTTAAAAAGCAATTCTTCAATACATCCACAAAAGTTTCCATTTGTAAAGGAGGGCTGTGGTGAATTATAAACACAATCTCTGGTGATTCTAAGTCGCTCCCATCAAACTGGTGTGTTGCTATTTATTATGATATTCATTTGTTTGTTGTGGCATTGGCAATGTTGCAGTTGCAATGAAACCACCTGTTGTTCTTTTTTTGGTGAGAGAGTTTAGGAGCTTGTTCGAGATAGAAAGGTGAAGCCATGAAATGTCGAGGGGTAGAGAATGAGTTTCCTGGGGCTGGGAGTAAAACACTGTGGAAAGGTTTCAATAGCCAAGAGACTAAGGAGTCAGTGATTTTGCACATCCAATTTCATCTGTTCATTCCGACTCAACAGATGAAAGGAAAATAAAAGTAACTTTTGTAAAGGATTGCATTTTAAGTTATGCTTTTTCAGGTAAAAACTCTGTAATCCAGACTTGTCCAATATACATGATTAGAGAGGAAACACTAAATACATAGAACAAAAAAAAATGTTGACACACAATAAGAAATCACAAGAAGAGAAAATGATTTATGTACCTAAAGGCTAAAGCCAGGTAACATGGAGCAACAATCTATATATGCTCTGAAACGTAAGCTTCACTCATTATGATAGACTCCAGTTCACAAGGAGGAACACCACAAATTATAGTAAGACGAGCATAACATATAACCAAAGCAAAATAAAGCATCAAGAGTTAGGCACGTAAAACAGTCTATCTATATTATAATTTAGAGTGGTATTTTACTATTCATTGCTAACCAGAACAAAGTCAATCGAAAGGATTAGAGATAAAAGATTGTTAGGATTGAAAGTTGGAAAATGTAGTGAATTTAAGGGTTGAGATTCTTTTCTATGATGACATATTTGTAAATATAAATTATGTAGAAAGGCAAAAAAATTGGTGGAATGTACATGTGGCTGAGTGAAAAAAATATTGTGTTTTTCTTTTAGTAAAATGAAATTATTATAACCATCTATATCATTGTCGGATTTTGATAAACTTAGTATCGTTGAAATGCACTTTTGAAGAATCTTTCGAACAAAATCAATGATCAATATAAGGGACAAAATATTAAAAATATATATTTCATAATTTTAAAAAATATATAATGTATTACACGACTTTAATATTTTTAAAAGCAATGAGACGTGTTGATCATATTAGAAAAAATGATTCGGGCATCTTAATGCACATTTAAACAAAAACCCTAAATTTCATGTTTTGGCGAATTCAAAGATTGGGGAGGACTCATTTTTGACGTTTAAAATTTTTCCCAACTGATTCAATTTGACTGAACAAGCTTATACTTTAATACTGATTGAAAACGAAAATAAAGATAGCGACAGAATACTCAATACAAAATAATCAACAAAAATAAAATTATGTGCAGTGCCAATGCCACAGATCATACTCTAGCCGATTCATAATTGAGCTTGGTAAACTCGAAGATGTACTACATGTGTCACAAAAATGATAGACGGAACTCCTTTAAGCTTAAATTTCTCAACATTTACCCATTGATGATGACAAATGTAGCTAATTAATTAATAATGTATTGAAACAACAACTAAACTATAGACTAATAAGCAATTGCAATTATTTGCAACTCCAATACAAAATAGTTCGCTGACTCCAGTGAATATGAGCTATATATGCTCTAATAGCTCTATATACAACATTTGGTTCTTTGTCTAAACTCTCAATCATTTTAATTTAATTGGATTCTGAGATATTATGCCTCAATTGGAATCCTTAATTTGTTGAACAGAATGGTTTCTTGATTAATTAGATTAGCACTGAGTTAGCCAGATCTATGTGATTATTTTAGTCTCTCAATCATTCCTTCAACCACATGTGATTAGTATTAATATAAGCTGAAAGCAAGCTCCCTCTCGGTGGTGAATACGTCGGACCAGATTATTCATTGCCAGCATTGGTAATATGTTGGCTTTGCTTTTATGTTTTTTGGTTTTCGGCTGCGGTCAAATTTGTTTTGGTTATATCACGGGTAAAGTCGTCATGTACTCCCGTATTGATTGTAACTCATTTTTTTGACAAGTAATAACGGTCTGGCATTCCAACGGTGCCCCTCCACTCTGGAGGTTTTTTGATTAAAAAAAAAAAATGCTGGAAGCAAGCTGAATCATAGATATTTATATGAAGGAGGAATACTAATTAGAACTTTACGGTAAACGACTAATAGTGTTGTTTAAGTTTCATAACCAAGGAGAGATTAGCTTTCCAAAAAAAAAAACCAAGGAGAGATTAGTTAAATGGAACAAAAACAAATAAGACAGATAGACAGTGGGGAAGAAATGCTCGATGAGTAGACCCCCATGTAGGTTAGACTCACCAAAAAAAAAAAAAGGACATTCTATGCATCTAGAGCAAACAAAAACCTAGCTATAATTATATCTAACTTATATTGTGATGGGTTCGATTGGTTTGTAGAAGAAGACTTATCACTCCTAAGTCGAAGGCCTACCCAACTTAAACGCCACCTTATTTTTGGGATTCTGGATTAGAGATTTAATCTCAAAAGCCTTCTTACTTATTGGTGAGAGATATGTCTCATGTTTATTAACTTACTATTTTGCACACTCAATTCAAACCACATCTCCAACGTAGAGATAGTCATAACCTTAATTACTGGTCTTATTAAAGAGCAAAAATTCTACGATGTCTGGTTTGGCATGCCTGGTGCGTGTCTGTCTGGTGCCTCTTTCACTTTTTTAGGTTCAAATCAGATTTTTTTTTTTCCCAAGTCATTCACGTGACTGGTACCATGCGGTGCACATGTTACCAGGCACCCGTAGTCTTACTCATTAAAGAGAGATAGAGATAGGTTTCTAGAAGGGAATTCTGCATCTTTTGTTGTTATTGTTCACTTGACTCATCAGGTGCCAAGGAGCCCATTACAACCACTACTCGTTACTAGTAGTTTTGTACAAACATATATCTATCCATCTAGAAGAACAAGTTATTAGAAGATAAGGTGAAAGTGACCACCTATGTTTTGATTTGTTTTCTTTTCTTTTAATCTCAACCTCTCATAGACCCAACTTCTTTCCTTCTTCCTCGACTCTTTTTCATTCATGTGATGTGAGAGCTTTTTTTGTAGCTCAAACCAGCCCACCTTAGCTAGCTAAGCTAACCTTCTTCTGTGCCACTGTTTACAAATTACGGTTTACCTTAAAATTTATAAAATTAATTAAGCAAAAGAAACCCCAATCATATTAATGTGGTATTTGCAATCTAATTCAGAAAACTGAAATACCAGGAAAGAGTACTATGATAATGTTGTTAGCAAGTTGTTCAATAATGTTGCTTAGCTTCAACTTATATTTGTCTACAACTGACATAGGTTGTGTTTAATTTTTTGTAAGGTTGTGTTTCATTTGATTAACTTGGTTTATAGTAGAGGTGGGCATGAAGCCAAGCCAGAGCCAATCACATAGGGAAGAGTTGGAGTTGGAGTTGTGGTGTTGGTGGGGTGACCTTTCTAGATAGAAAGTAACATAAGAAAATGCTTGGCCAATAATTAATAATGTCATTATCATTAGTACTAAAAAAACAAAGTATTACCTAACAAATAATTATATAAATTATACATATAGATCTCACTTTCCAACCTACAACGCGCTTTCACCCAAGACAAGCCAACCAAAGGCAACTCTCTGTAAAAGGCATGTTCATTTCCCTTCTCATTCTACTATCATTCATTCTTGAGTCATGCATGATTCATTCAACAGTACTGACATCCATTTCTCCTTCAAATTAAGGTTTCAATCCTTCTATCTCCATAACTTGTCTTCCTAAAGCTTAAACTCTCCTACAGGTTGAAGTGGAGGAACAATAACTATGATGTCCACAATTAGATTTCCTCATCCACCACCAGCAGTTAACAATTCAGCTTGCTTCATCAAAACCACCACTGCGAGATTTCATGGCCTGCAAGAATGCCCTCCTCCTCCTCCTTTACCACCAGCAAAACATTTGCAAGAAGAACCACCAACAACCACACTGAACAAGTGAATAATGCAGCAAGGACAGCTGAGAATAATCTGTATGAAGTACTAAGAGTGAAGCAGAGTGCCTCCTCTATTGAGATCAAAACCGCATACAGGAATCTTGCCAAGCGCTTCCACCCGGATGTCCAGGAGACCATTTCGGCCAAATCCTCTTCTTCTGATAATGACACTAACCATGCTACTAGTAGCAGTCCTGATAATTTCATTGAAATTCACAATGCATACGAAACACTTTCTGATCCAACAGCTAGGGCTCTCTATGACATCTCCATTAACCTAGTGGAAACCCGGGAGAGGAGATTTAGATCCTACGAGGCTGTGAACAGAAATTATGGTTATCATCAAGCAGGTGGCGCAACAACTACAAGGTGGGAAACTGATCAATGCTGGTAGATAGGTCTTTTTCTGCCTTTCGCCC